>OMLF01021413.1:0-14194 GCA_900302615.1 Holocentrus rufus | reverse complement strand
GGTGTAAGCTGTGAAGTGGAGACTGGAGGTTGAGCGATCCAGAGAGTGGGAAAGGAGGGAGGCGGAGATGGAGGGAGACGGGAGAGGCTGAGCCACACGGACGGAGAACCACAGTGAGTGAGAGGCTCCAGCATGGGCTCGTGCCGTCTCTCGCTGTGTGTGTGTTTCTCAGGAGGATGAATGATGCCACGGCCGCAGCTCCACTATGGGCTTCGCTGGACTACTTTCAACTGGATTTTTACCCACACAAAGACGGTGCTTTAATATTGGATTGTTTCTATTCTTCACAACTTTTCTCTGCTCCAATGACAATACTGGTAAGATTATCCTGTCTGATTTTTGTGTTTGTGTGTTTGTGGTATTGTTTTTTTCCATGCACATTCTAAGTAGAGAATGAAACTTATTGCTCTTCACTCTTTTTTCTTTAATTTTAGGAATATTACACTTCTATTCATGGAGCGCCATCCAAAAACTGAATAATGCATTTGCCAGATGTGTGCTGCATCACACTGAATTATTAGTTTGTGCAAAATACTTAGAAATTAGGGGTTGTTCTTCTGAATTACAGCAAGTCTCAATTTGCAATGCATGTGATAATTAATGCTTTGAAACAAAACCCTTGGGTAGAGCATTGCATCATTAAAGGAAAACAGAATGTTTAAGTTGCCAAGTAATTTGAGTCATTTATCCAAGTGTTTCAAACAAACTGGATATTTTTGCAGACATCCTTTTGGTTGGAAACCTGCTTGCAATGCAATGTAAGTCATAAAAATATTTGCAATAACTGATGATGTGTTACATATTCCTATTCCCAATAGTAGATAACAAAAGACAAATCCCAGGAAATATAAAATATAACATGATTACTAACAGCTTCACACTTGATGATGATGACACTTGTAATGTCATCATCCTGAACACTTGGAGAGCTGACTGAAAAGTGTGTCTGTATTTATTGGCACTTACACATGCAACATTACACACACATACACTTACATGCATTCATGCAAGTGTATTTGTGCATGCACATGGATGCACACACACACACACACACACACACACACACACACACACACACACAGAGTCACATTCACATACACAAACTCACTCTGTTGTAACTGATATTTTTTCACTGATAACTGACCCTGAAACTTTAGAAATACTTTACTAAGACCTGTGTATTATGAAAAACTATTTCAAGTGTGCAGAGTCACTGCGCAGTTACTTGGTGACAATCGTCCTCATACATAATGTACTCACAATGGAGTAGATACACGTTTTTAATGAAGCCATTCGAATGGTGTTTCACTGTTGTAAGCACATTGTGCAGATTTTAATCAAGGACTTTTCCACAGATGAAAACACAGCTTAATACACTGATGTAAGGCCATTGTAAAGTCAATTCTCACCAGTACTTCAGCATGTATGAAGTATTTTTCTAACCAAGAGCCTGAAATCAGTCTTAACAGCTCCTAACTTGACAAAGAAAATTTCTGATCCTCAGGTCATATAAAGTAGCAGATGCCGTACAGATATAAGAACCTCCTATAAAATTACATTACAATCTGACTTCCACTAAAACACTTGTGTGGGTTTACAAGATGTAAAGATCTGCTGAGAGCTGCCGCCCCTCTGGAGCAGCGGGATGAATGTTTATTTAGTGTGGAGGGGAGGAGGGGCGTCATCATTAGCAGGGTGTAATTTTGAATGGGACTCAATGGCGAGACTGAGGGGGTGTGCACATGCTCACACACACACACACACACACACACACACACACGCTCACACACACACAAAGAGAAGTTTCAGCACATTACTTTTAAATATTTTAGAATAAAATGTGTTGAACATTTTAAACATGAATAAAAATATCTAGACTATATGTTCATTATATAAATATTCTGCTAAAGAAAATACAGTTAATTCATATTTGTCTTAGCAAATGTTAACTCAGCTGACCAAGAGAATAATAACACCCAAATAGAGTATAATTTACATAAATAAAATCGTATTTTCATAATTTACAGCATCCAAACAGCATCAAATTAAAATGCATGAAGAAAGAACAGAGTGAGAGATATAAATGATAGTATGGTTGGGAGACATGGGAAGAACAAGTGCCAACGCAGAAAATGTAAAGACAAATCCAGAACAACCTCTGTTAATGTAGACTTTGAATTGAAACACTTTAATGAACGGGGAAAACAAACAGAACAGTGCAATGACACCCAGGAGGTCTGACAAACAGCTACATGTGTGCATTTGTGTGTATGTGTGTGTTTATGTCACTTGTGCATGTCTGTGACAAAGACAAGGGGAACAAACATGGACAGAGTGACAGACCAAGATGTGAAGGAAGCGTCACCGTTCTGTTCATGTGCTGTGGCAGCGGCAGTCGGCCTCGCCTGGCTCCAGGCGACTCAGAGCCAGCCTGTCCATTATAACTGCACATGACCCTTCTGTGCGTCGGACGACCTGGCCTGAGAGCCCTGGCCAAGTCTCTTTCTCTTTCTCCTTCCTTCGCCTTCTAAAATTTGATTTTGCCTTGAAAAGCTACGATTAAAAGTTCATGTTTTTTTCATGAATCTGTACTTTTTTTTTACCAGCAGTTTTGGACTAACTCCAGTAACCACGGTTGACTCCACTTGTTAAATAACTCATTAAATCCATTCATTGTAGCCAGTTTGCTGCTGATAAACTCACTGGAAATCCTCCACTCAGCAGGTTCACCTCATTTGAATTACAGGAGCTGGTGGTGTCGGCCAATCAGGATCCAGCATTGTGACTGCTCTGCCCGGTAGCAAATTCATTCATTAAAAATGCTTTCAACTCAATGACATTCGCTTGTAGAACATCACGAGGAAAGTTATTCTTGTCCTGAACTCCTGCATATATTCAAAATAAAAGCATGAAAACTAAAAAATGTGGAACGACAGTTTTGTCAGCACTGTTGGGAAATTAGGTTTCTTAAAGTAAGTATTACATTACAAAAGAGAACATGACTAGTTTACATGGCAATACTTCACAAAACATTACCTCCAACAGTGAAGACTGAAGAATGGAGATTGTTTTGTTTTATTTTCCCAAAACACAGGCAGACCTCACATTTTGTGTTGGTTTGGAAGATGATGGGTGTGTTTTTCTTGATAGTGAAACAGACTCTGTGTGTGTATGTGTGTGTGTGTCTGTGTGTGTGTGTGTGTGTGTGTGTGCACACTCTCATTGCTGTCAGCTGTTTGTCTCATTGTGCCCCGGGTGTTGCCACAGGGGAGACTTCCGCCTGTCATCTTCACTCTAGGTGAGGGCAAAGCCCCTTAATGAGGTTCACCATCTCCCAAAAATCCATTTTCTCTTGTTACATTACAACCAGTATCATTAGACTATCAAAAGCAAAAAAAAAAAAAATTAAAAATAAGAAGAAAAAGCTGTGTTATGATTAAAACATTCGCCCAAAGCTTTGGAAAATAGTCCAGCTGGTTTTCTTCATCACAAGTCAACAGCTGGCTACAATATGTATTTGATTTATACATTTATAATTTATTTATTTATGTGTTATTATTTTGTGGTATCCCCTTTATTATCTTTATATATCATGCACCAATGGTATAATTGGCCAAAGATATAATCCAGTCAAGAGTCAGTCAAAGAGAAAGCTAAATGAAGCGATAGATCATGATCAAGATCAAAATTTTAAAAGAGATTTTTCTTACATTTTAGTGAGGAAATTATTCACAGCTGATACTTCTGTTCTGATTGTCACTTTATGTCATCATGTTTTAATGACTCAAGGTACAGGGCCTCCTTAGATTTTGTCCACAATACGCTCTCATTAAGAAATGTACAGTTTGCACCTTTTCCCACTGGTGCTCCAATTTATAGCTAAAAAGTTATATTCCCATTGATATATCCATAGTTGTGACTCTATAGAATTCACTGCTGTGCAGTTAATCCATTTAGTCCTAAAGATTAGTCTGTGGCTTAGC
This sequence comes from Holocentrus rufus, assembly GCA_900302615.1. Taxonomy (NCBI): domain Eukaryota; kingdom Metazoa; phylum Chordata; class Actinopteri; order Holocentriformes; family Holocentridae; genus Holocentrus; species Holocentrus rufus. The sequence goes on along the minus strand of OMLF01021413.1, from coordinate 10,211 downwards.
TGCACACTACATCAGACAAGGTGCTGGCTTCCCACAGTTTATTGTGGGCTCATTAAATAGCTATTTAATCCCCTATACTGTTAGATTAGCACTGAGTACAAATAAGACGTAAAAGTAAGGAGGTTTATCAAAGGTTTATCTTTATAATGTATTGATACAATATTGTATTTGAACTGTCTCTCATAATTCATATAACTTAGTATTAGTATATTTGAATTTAATTTCTGAAAATTGAGATTTGTATTGACAGCCAACAAGCATGATGTCACAGGCTGTGAGGGTAGAGGAGCTGTAAACCCAGCTGTAAATATACACCATTGAATTCCTCTGTCAATGCGACTTTATTAAATTCTGGCTAATGCACTGAACACACAAAACAACCTCCAAAACCATTCTTCTCCTCCTCTAGAAACCACTTTCATTATTCCACTCCTAATTAGTGTTGATAATAGTTAAGGTCTACAGGCTTCACAACTGTGATGTTCTATTAACTACGCCTCTGCCTCGGCATCAAAAGCCAGTGAGAAAAACATGGGATTTGGTTTGGTCCTGCTTCGGTCTGAATGTGTCCATTCCTGTTACCCTTTGTTGTCTTGGATTTGTGTACATTCATGCTCTCCAGCCGAGGGAACAGCATAGATGATTGAAGGACCTGTGTATTTAGTTGTCAGCTGAGAGACAAATTTGGTTCTGAACTCAAGTTTCTGCATGGGCACTGACAGCACAGAAGTCCTTTAACAGTGTTGGAGCACAGCAGCACCGTGCAACCAAACCACATAAGGAAAAGATCACATTCCTTGTTTGGCAATTTTGGACTTATAGTTGATGAAGGTCTCACACCAATAAGGAAATCCAGTGTTTAATGGGACAAAGTACAGTATGTTAGCATTTTAAACATGCTACTTCCCTGTCCTAGTACGTACTTTTATGTACATACTGCTAGCCCTCCATCTTGCTCCTCACAACATGTGATCAGTGTTGAGGGTAATGTGTTGCAAAGAAACGTGTAAAAGAACTCAGATTACCTTTTTATGGTAACTAGCAACCGAACACACTGCTTTTTCAACTCAAGTAAGCATTTATTTTGTTACTTTTCTGATATTAGTGATTGTTAGAAGATGTTGATTTATAAGGTAATTACCGCTGCACACATTTTTATGCAGATGATATCTAGTTTTATGTATCAATTGCACCCAAGGACTATCCACACCATATGAATGGTTGGCTGGTTTTAAATTTTGGATGGCATCATGGTACACAGCTTTCTTCACCTAAACCTTTGAAAAATCGAGGTCCAACTCCATAGGCTTTGGTCCACTGACACCAGACCTCAGATAAGCTTGTAGAAATCTGGATGTCATTTTTAGGCCACACTCAAATTCAGTCCTACCTTTTTCCAACTTATAAGTACTGCCAAAATCTGCTCTGCCTTGTTATTTAAAATGGAGAAAGTCAACCATGCTTTTATTTCTTTCCCCCCTGATTACCACAGTGCCTTGTGCACCTGCCTCAGTCAAGCTATGATTTCAGGGTCACAAACAGTGAAAAATTCAACAGTGAAGCAGCTGTCAAACACACTGTTGGTGTCACATCAAAGACTCATATAATTGGCCTCCTTCCATTGGCAACCAGCTATATTTAGGATTGACCTCAATGTTCTCGTCATCGCCAACAAAACTCTGCAAGTCCTGGCACTGTCATTTTTTACTAAACCATTAACCTTTTGTAAAACCATCTATAGGCCTTCTAACCGAGGGCCTCTAGCTGACTCATTTGGAACAGACTCATTTTGGATATAAAGAAACTATATAGAATGGGTTTAACACATTTTTACAAGCTGGACTTTATTGATGGTAATGGCTGCATGTTTCATACTTGTTTGCATTTCTGTTCTATTTATTACATTATTACAAAACCTCCACGTACACAGTATTGTTTTTGGTCCTGTCCATCTGTGTGTGTGTGTGTGTGTGTGTGTGTGTGTGTGTGTGTGTGTGTACAGCACAACTCATTACTCAAACAGTTCTGATCCCATTTGTACCAAATTTTGTGGAAGTGTTAACAGTCAGAGGTCACAGGTCTAGGTCAAGGTGAAGGCCAGGTTAAGGTCAAAGTTTTGGCCCAATGCTACACAGAGAGAATATTTATAATGGCCATATCAGTGAATTGGAAAGAGATATACATATGGTTACTATTCACTGCTTATATAAAGTCATATAAGACCTTTCTGTTGGTCACATGATCTTTCACCTTCAGTGACCCTGAAAGGTTGAACGGATGGAAAATTTTTGCACACATTATTGGTCTTAAAGCATTTCACTGTCAAACATGCACAGTGCAGGCATTGCACTCTCTGGGTGCCCCTTCTAGTTTCGACTATTTTTTTTTTACACTTTTTGCAACCCTGATTTTGAGTGTGGGCAGTGTAAATGTATAAATAAATTGCAAAAATGCATAAATTATAGTAATAAGTTGTAGTAAAATAATGATTTTCCCTTTACGGTATGTGCATATCATGATCATACACAGCAACTGTGAGAACCTTAAAATGACTTCCTTCCTAAATGTCTTGTATCTATCATTCACTATAAATTGTAGGGAACGTATGCTTGAACATGTAAAGTATGCAGATTATTGAGAATGCTATATGTTACTTGGTTGGATAGATTATTCAACTGCCTTTTTATTTTTCAACAGGATAAGTTCTCAGTCCAGGCTATGGTTTCCTAAAGGACCCTATCAACCACACATCACAAGAAATACACAAATATCCTGGGCCATGACTGCCCTGCTTGCCAATGTCAGTGTACCTGGGAGTACAACAGTGCTGCTGCCAACCACAGACTGCCCTTTTAACCTGACCGCAGCTGCCCAGTCAGGGCAGCTGGGGCCGGGCCAGTCCCTGGCCCCTCTGTGTACCCTCTGCTGCTGTGGCCTTCTCAATCGTACCTTGGCAGTGGTTTTCATGGTGAGCCTGGCCTTTGCCATTGTGGTTGGAAATGTGGTCACCCTCACTGTCTTCATGCAAACAAGGCAGTCCCGAACGCCACAGGGATACCTGAAAGGTAAATGGTAAATCTATTCAGCAGCTTGCTTCCCTAAGCTTTCTAGTGGCAGAAATGTTTTTTTTACATGAATCATTTAAACTCTGCTGGCAAGTTACACAAATTTTTCTACTCTGCTCCTGTGTACAGTTCAGGTTCAATTAAGGCAATACAGGTTTCTTTCCCTCACACAGTAAACTACAAAGAAATTCAAAATTCATATTGCAGGAAACTGAACCCAAAAATTGAGTCTCAAATTTCATTTTCCTATTTAATTAAATGTATTACTGTTAAGAAAAGAAATAATAAGTAGGTAATTTACTACCTGATGTAAATAAATAAACGTTTGTTTACTGACCTAATGTGATAATTTCAGCTCACACACTTTTCTTACAAATTCATTGAATGTTAAATTTTTAAAAAAGTAGCATACAGATGACAGATTAATCAGGTAAGCCTCTGTGTTTTTGAGTACCTAGATCAAAAGGCACTCCATTGCAATTAATTTATCTGTTTATGACAGTGAAAAAAACGAAAAATCCTTCAGTACCTGAAAGATGTTAAAAAAATGTCACTTTTCCACTCCAGAAGTGAAACTGTAATCTAATGGAATGTTTGTATGTCTGTGATCAGAAGCTGATTTTCTTATTGTTTCTCTCTCTCTCTTTGTCAGTCTCCTTGGCCATAGCAGACATGATGGTGGGCGTTCTTGTGGTCCCTTTCTCTGTCTACACTGAGATCTCATTGATGGTAACCAGCACGCCACCAATTTGGTACCAGGGCAGTTCTACTTCCCCCACCTCCTCCTCCTCCTCCTCTCTGGGCGGGTTGATGGGCCCCTGGCAGCCCTGCATGCTGATTGGCCCTGTGTTTGCAGGATGCACGTTTGTCTCTATCAGCACCATCTTCCTTATGACAGTGGAGCGAAGCGTGGCGATCCTGCGGCCGCTCCACAAGGACGCTCTGGTCACACGGAGACGAACTCTGCTCCTCATCCTCCTCTCCTGGGCTGCGAGCTTCCTGCTGGCTCTTGCACCGCTCATTTTCAGCAGCAACTTCACTCTGGAGTACAACGAGTGCAGCCGCATGTGTAACTACACCCCTCTGTGGTACGGAGGCCAGCTGCCACACGACGCCAACATCCTGCTGCTGTTCCCAGCATTTGACTTCACGCTGCTCGGTGGCACGTTGGCAGTAAATATCCTCTCTTTCACTAGCATCCGCCGCTACTCCCGTAAACGAAAACTGCTCTCAGAGGGCAGCCTGGGCGATGGAGGGGGAGCAGGAGCAGGAGCAGGAGGGGGAGGATGTCCTCACAGGCCTTCCTTTTCAGACATTAAAGCCGCCAAGACGATCGGCATACTAACATTTGCCTTCACGGCATCTTTCTCCCCCATCGCCGTGTTCGTGCTGGGGAACGTAGTGGGATACACCTGGTGTAACTTTTCCTTCTTTGCCTTCTGGATCCTAACAGGGAACAGCTGCTGCAATGTCATCATCTACAGCGTCAGGGACCATCGCTTCAGGAAGGGTGTGACCCTGCTGTTTCAGAGAGACCAGTCGCCCCCACATGGCGAGAAGACCTGAGGGGTGCACAATAAGCAGATAAACTTTTTTAAGGCTGGGGTAGACTAAATTTGAATTTTCATCAAATCTGAATATTTACTCAACTTAAACAAAACAATTAAAATACATTAAAATTAAATAAAAAATTAGTTATTTAAAACAGAAAGATTGCAAGTATCTCTCTCTCTGTGAATATCACAATTTTCTTGAGTGAAACAGAATTGTAAACAGTATCAAAACACAGCATGTATAGACTAGGAAAGTGAATACTCATTGCTGATTAGCCAGTGGTTCTGGAAGTTAGGGTCCAACGGGAAAATATACTGCGCTTCAGACACGATGATGTTTCGAGATTGGAGTCACTTCTGGACCAGTTTTGAAATTTGCACTATTTTAAAATGTGTAGCCCCGATTATAGTCCATTCTTACAAAATTCATATCCCTTTGAAAGTGTTAGGGTCACTGGGATGAATCTGATACTGTGAAAGCTTCTCACCCGGGCATCTGACCAAACCCCTCTCTAAGATCTTCTCATGTCATCTTTGAAAAATAGAGGATATCATTAAAGGACACTATACAAGGATACAAGGTGAAAGAGCTCAGTCATGCTAGCTGTGTTGGAGAATCTGGAATGCAGAGGGTTTATCATTATGTCTTGAACGTGATTGTTTTGGCACAGCAAAAAAAAAAAAACCCAAAAAACAGTTAAGATAAAAAAAATAATCATTTGAGACAGATCAAAATAACAGTATTTATCATAAGATTGCATTTAAATACATAATTTAGTTGTCAGTTTAAAAGCAAACATCCAAAGGAATAGATTATAAGTGAGTTTCCAAACATGTAAGTTCACCTTTGGAACCAGTATGACGTATGCTCTTTCCTTCTCTATTTTAACATTTGAAATCCAGACATTTGATCACCTGTCTACAGTCTACAGCCATGATAACCCTATCAGTCACTCATAGGTGATGAGCAGGAGGATCATTATGTGCATAACTGCAGACTGTCGTAGCTACTTCACTGCCACAACGATCCACAGACACTTCTCTGGTCTCCATCCCAGCCTGTGTGACTGTATAGTCAAACATCTGTCCAGAGGCTCTATATCACATGGGGCTTTCACTGACTTCAGGAACCAAACTCATTTCCAGGAGCTTCAAAGACCATCACGACGCACCAAAATTCATTTTTTAATACTGCTTGTGGATTTTCATCTGTTCACTTACAAGGAGTGTTGTTTATGTGTTTAGATATCCCCTAACCGCTTCCCCCTAAGAACTACAGTGATGTGGATAAGAAATATATAGGTTAAGTAGACAGCCGTACCATAAATTTGGTCTTTGTGCTATTACATCCATTACATTCAGCATCTTTTTTATTCCATGGTGATATCAATCTGCCTCAAAAATCTGAAATGCACTTTATCAGTTAATATGAGTTGTCTGCATTGTGTTATGTGTCAGACATAATATGCTTATTTTGTTAATGTTAATTTTGCAGAGACTTTATGGTTTCTTAAAGTTAATTTTTTTGGTTATATCATATTTCATTTGTTTTATACTAATGTAACGATTGCTTTATGTTTGTCAGAGCAAATGTGAATGAAAGAATGATCTGTTTATTTTGGATATCTTTAGACTAAATGAATGGGATACCACCCACAGAAATGTACCATAAACAGCATTTTGATAATGGCAGGCTGTCGTACCCTGCCAGCCTATCTTCATAGGGTCTAACATAATTGTAACTAATGTTATCTTAACATTGTATAGATTCTAAGCCTTGTGTATTGTTGAGAATTTTGTACTATTTAGAAGGTACAATTTGATATAAAGTGAGCTAAAGGAGCATTTCACTATGTTTTTATTCTCGAGTAGATAATTTCATTTCATTGCCCTGCACCAATCTACTATGGTAATCTACTATGGTAACAATCTATAAACTGAGTAAACATATCAAGTAAAAGAACATAATAAAACATAATGTAATAAAACAAAAAACAGAACATAATAAAGAGGATGCTTGTCTTGTCCATTTATTGTTCTGGATTGTTTCTGGATATCTTTCGTAGATCTGGAAACAGTCTTATGCTTAAAGTCCCCCTGATGTGACGGTAAAATGGTGTGAGACAATTGTAAACATTTTTTGTCTTATCTACCATGAAGTGCCCATGAAATCCAGCTAACAAAGAATACAGTGTCAATGCAAGTAAGGCATATGTAGATATCAAAGGTGCTGCAATATAGGTTGACTCAACAACAAAAATCAGGGAATTAAAAAAGAAAAAAAAACCTAACATGCTCTGTGCAAACTTCAGTGAATGAATGAGTGTCTTCAAAAATTAAATGTACATGTACAAACTTATAGCCATTTTATGTTTCAGCAAAAATTGTAATTATTTTTCTAGTTTAAAAAAACTGTGTCACAATCATGGAAACATTTGAAATCCATTACAATCTACCAAACATCGGTTCTGTGTGTTTCTGTGTGCTCAAGTGATTATTATTGTGCTGATATTGAAACGCTGTACAAAGTTGTATTAGTATTGCATAATTCATATGGTGATTACATCAGATTTGGTAATAATAAATGTGTTTGAGAACACTTTAATTGTGAGCTTAATGAGGTTAACCAAAGTTGACAGTAATGCATGTCGACAGCTTTAGATTTCTTTTAACCTGATGCCATAAAATTCATAGCATCAGCAGTTACACAAGCTGCTGGAAAAGCACCTCAGTATTTCTCCATTTTCTCCACAAGGTTTCTCATTTGGTCCCATTAGGATAAAAATTGTCACTCTATGCAAGGTGAAAGCCCAGGCTGAGTTCATTTTAATTATGTTCTTATTTTTCTTGTAGTGATATGGTAGTGATAAGAATCTAGAGTGAGATATACTGTGGTTTCCTATTTATCATACTGAGACAAATATGAGTCAACAAGGTAGATTTTGAGGCTGAGACACAGAAGAGAAGGTTTTGACATTAATTGGCACGTGCCATTAAACACAACTGTCATTTGAGGATGTGCAATTGTGTGTGTGTGTTTGGAGGATCTTGCGATGTGAGAAGGCATCAGAAAACAAAAATAGAAAAAAGGGGAAAAAGGCGGAAGCTACTGTCAGCAGAGATGTGATAAAAGCATATTCCACCTCCAGTCCCACCATGAAATAAATGATCTGACACTTGTCCGCTCATGTGACCCAGTCCAAGACTGAGGAAGACTAGACTGTTAGAAAGAGAGAAACGCAGAGTGACGCAGGGAATAAGAAAGAGGAAATGAGGGTGTGGAGCGGGGTGTCAAAGTCCCATTTAGACCCGTGGTTTACATGACTCATATGCATGTAATTCACAGCACAGTCATCTGAGATGTTAACGAATTACCTGAACTACCTGATTTGATATGATGCAGGCTTAAGAATGATTAGACCATATATGCGTCCATGCATATATGTGTGTGCACAAGTGCTTTTTCTGTGTTCCTGTATATGATGAAGAATCTGTGGAGGATTTTGGCTCATGGCATCATTCACATTTTAAGACAGCCAGCCTCCCTACTGTTTATTTTACTTCTGACCCAAGGCATTCATGCGCTGTCATTGCTGCAGCATGCTGAACCAAATGTTATCAATACGGATGGTAACTTGCTGCAAGGAGTTGCCAAGTTTCCAAGTGATATTGTGGTTGAATCAGACTTCTACATAATCCTGGAAATTATATATAAATATCAAGACCATATCTAGTCATTGTTATTTCTTTTACAGGCCTTTGTTATAGTCTAACGACTGATTATGATGTAAGTTGCAACAGTCTCAAAATAAGATAATCATTTAGTACAACACTCGGAATGATTAGGCCGACTTTACGTAATGCAAATTTTGTGCAATAAATTGCAAGTTGCAAATGAGACTTTAACTGTTGCTAGGTCACCAAATCCATATGGGCCATTCCAAATGATGCAACCCCATTTCATGATTTTCACTGGATGATTTCCTACAGTTGCATTTCAGTTGCAGTTTTATTATGCCATTAAATATCCACAATACATCCCATGGAAGGAACACTGTTTAAATGTATTTTTCTTTAGTTGCTGGGAGGCTATGCATATCCAGATGCTTTGCTTTGCGCTGAGATTCCATTTATTCATTTTTTATGTTTTGAGCTCATGGTGAAAAAAATCTGCCTGTAGTGATGAAAACTGTAAAGAGGACTGACCAAAAACATTTTGACAACCAGACTGCTACATGCCACAATCTACTTTTCAATATTGGGGAGGAAAATATTATTTATATATACTGAATTAAAATCTTGATCCTCAAGGCTTCCAAAATACTTTTTGATAATGCTCAGATAGTCATTAATTAATGACTTCTGTCCTAAATTAATCATTAATACTTTGGTGATACATGGTGCTTCTATTGTATTGTACTTTTATTCCCTCGAGAATTTAAGGCCAAGCCATAAAACCAATATGACCAGAGGATGTTTAAGAAGGATTTAATAGTGAATGAGTTGGAAGAGTTCATATTAAGCTTAAGGACAGTTTTATCTTTCAAGTAAGGGTATGACTGTGCTATTTTATTTTTACAGAGTAAAAGCATAATTTCATGAGTTAGGCATAAAAAACTGCCCTGTTCAACATTACATTCAGGCGTTTTACATTTCACTGGCAAAACAGAAAGAAAGTAATTTTCCTACTGAAGGCACTTAAGGAACAAAAAGACTGACGCAGCCCTCTTGTGTATAGTGGAACAGATTGTAAGAAAACCTACAGCAGGCTGCTTGTGTCGCACTTCATAAAATTTCCACATTTGAGTAAAAGTGCAAGGTTATTTAAATGTAATGTATATGAAACATTTTTGGGAATCTTACAAATATTCTCTGCGCTATGCCGATTCAAAAAGGAAATTACAAATTCTGTCCATTTCGAGATAGACAGGCTAATTTGCAAGTAAACAAAAACCAGGACCCGAGGTTATTTGTTAGTCAGAATCATTTGAATGAGTTTACATGATTGGAACAAGTGTGCTTTAGTCATACTGCTCAACCTTGGTCTAAGAGAGTTTCTTAGAGAGCAATTGCTCTGAGGACCATTTACCTAGAATTGCCGTTCAAAATGGTTGAATGCACCAGGGACGGTATTTCTGGGCTTCTGTATTTTGTTTGAGGCAAACAACGGAAGTCAGAATAAGGAATAGGAAATAAAAACATGACAGAACGACACATAAATGACTGTCCCGATTTTCAGCGTAACAGCAGGGGGACGTTGTTTCTTTATATCAGGCAGACTCTGTTTCATTACACTGCTACACACAAAAAGACACACAGACACAACACACAACAACGCCACAAGCAAGAGACAATGTAGATGATAGGTCAGAGCACTTTGGAGCCTCAGCAAGGTTATGTATTGTTGTCTGTCCTGTTTCTTTTTTATCCCTTCTCTTTTCATCGTCCTAATGAATTTTTAATTGTCTCTCTAAGCTCTTAAGGCTAGAGATGTGTGTCACAACCAATAAAGCACAGAGACCACCTGTGGCTGGTGTCTGTTTTTGGCTCTGACAGAGGAAAGGGCAAAGGCAGAGATAGCTGAGAGGGGTGA
>OMLF01021409.1:0-10787 GCA_900302615.1 Holocentrus rufus | reverse complement strand
CCCCTCCCAGCTACCTCAGTCCTGCCCCACCCCCCTCCCCACAACACACACACACTTCATTTCCTGTACAAAGTCAGAGAAGCTGCAGCACCACCCAGACATGCATGTTCTGCACCATCACCTGAATTTCTAGACTTTGCACACTTCAGAGGAGCCAGTCAAAAAGTCAAACAGATCCAGAGCTGTGAATATGTGTAATGAGATATTTAACAGTACATTTAGAAAAATGTTTGAACAAAACAAGACAAAGAACAAAGAGACACAGACAGAAGGAAAGGAGAAGAAAACTGCAGAGAAAATGTTCAGTTTAAAACGGATTCAGCAAACTGCCCAGAGATGAGCAGCAGTCCAGTTTAGACTCAAGACTAAAGATGATTTCTGCTCATTCATCATTACTTTTTAACAAACCTCTTGTAACACATCATGTAATGCCTCCCACTGTCAGAGGGTTAGTTTTCGCCCATCAGCCCACAGTTTTGTCCATCAGCAGGGTAACTCAAATGTTCTGGATGGACAGCATGAAGCTTCACAGGATTGTTGGTCATGGGCCGGCGATGAACTGATTAACTTTTTGGGCCAATCAGTCAAAAGGGGGCGTGGCAACGGGTGGGTCTGATTTTCAAACACATGCAAGTGACATCATAAAACTAGGGTTAGGGTTGGTCATGAGGTGGCAGTGCCCACCTTTCCACACTGATTGGCCAAAAGGGGCGTGTCCTACACAACACTGTCTAAAGGGGGCGTGTCTTAGCACAAACAGGGCCCTTTCCAGCTATGAACTAATGGAAGTCTGCGCTCTACTGACTGTCTATTCATTTTCTAATGATATGAACGGAGAAAAGGAAGACAATATTAGCATCTCAGTGATCTTAATGAAGCTGGAATCAGATACTGGTTGGTGTTTTTATTTCATCGACATTAATCGATCATTGAAATATCCTGTTCATCAATTAATTGACTGATCATTTCAGCACCAGTTCATACCATGCTGTCTTCCTCTTTAGTAGGAACCTGCAGTCAGCTGATATCCTGACAGCAGGTCAAATTACAACAGGAAACTCTGATGATAAATCTAATCTAAATCAATGAGCTGCTGCTGAAGACTGACGCAACAGGAAAACAGGCCAGGTCTGGCTCACACAGGACGCTGGATTACAGAGCCTGAGTATAATGAACACTCTCTGTGACAATCCATGTCTACACTGGTTTGCTATTGTAAAATAAAATGTAACCTGTAGTTTATTTAACTCGCTTGTCTGCTAACTGATAAGCGGTGAGTGTCAGCAGCCGTCATCACACACTGACAGGAACAATTAACACCTGACAGGAGTCTCAGTGCGTTACGAGTGTGTTTACACAAAGTCTTAAATCACTTTTACAAAGGTAATGGCTGCCACTGACAATCTGTCATTATTATTTGACTTTTACCTTTACTCCAACCTAACCTCTGCACACTGTTATCAATATTACCATCAATAATCCTTGATTTAGTGCTTAGAGAACAAAAGCAAATATTATTTAGACATGACTAATTTTTAATATAAAATTGCTGCTTTGTCACATTCATTTAAAATACATTATCACTGTTGTTGCATTATTTTATGCTAACTGTATCATAGGTACTATCTAATTAGCGATATGGACAAAATCAAATATCACAAATACCTCAATATCGATATTGTGATGATGTTGTAGGGATGACTATTGGTGCTATCATGAGATATTTACACAATGAGATTTTTGACAAAGTCATTAGTAATGTGGATATGATGAGGAAGCAGGTGGAGGCAAATAACAGAACAGTTTTATAACTGCATCCATTTTCTGTAATTCAGCCTTTTAAACTAGGATAAAACAACACTTACTACACATCACCACATCCAAAATCCCAGATGATAGTCTTATATCATGATACAGATCTAATACTGTTACACCATCCAGCTCTATTCCTAATATGGGCTGTAAACTGAATCCTAAAATCCCACGTTAGCATTCTGTTGGTGTCTTTTTGCCGTACCTGGTTGATGACGTAGACGCCGTAGTCGAGCTGCTGCCGCTGCAGGATGGGGTGCAGGTAGTACAGCCAGTACTTCAGGTGCTCCTCTCGGTGGCGGAAGGGGATGATGATGGCGACTTTCTGCAGCGCTATGCAGTCTTTGGGCCGGAAACGGCCGCCGGGCTGTATGTTGGGGTTCTCGCTCTGGGTCTGCTCAAGGGTGACCGGCGTGTTGAACTCCACCCGCAGAGGACCCACTGGGCCGGGGAGACGGAGGAAACTCATTAGCAACTGAAAGTCTGAGGCACTTTGTTATACACGGTAATGGGGCTGCTGCCTGAAAGTCATCAGTTCAAATCATCACAGACCCACTGCAGTCAACTGACCAGTTTGAGTCCAGAAATATTTTTATTTTCCCAAAAGACAGTGAATGCAGATTGAGGTAAAAACAAACCTGCAGGACAGGTGAGAGTCCAGGTCATGACAGGGATTCAGCAGGTAATGGTACTGACACATATATCGTTCAATTCAAATAATAAATAATAATGATAAATGACTAATAACAAATATTCAATCTGAGTATTTCCTATGAATTGTATTCTGTGCAGGGTGGAAAATTTGTCAACCATCATTCTGACCATCATGGGACACTAAAACTCTCCACTGAAACCAGACTAACCACTTCAGTGGTGAACAATGTGGGTGTAATGATTGTCCAAATCCACGGTTTGGTTGGAACTGCGACTCCAGACCGTGGACGTTTGCACTGCGGTTTGAGTCTTGGTTTCTGTTGCACCCCTATTAAACAAACTCTGGGATACATTACTGCTTCCTAATGGAGATTTCATTTGCTTAAACTTTGCCCACTTAGTCTTCACTTGTTACAAACCCGAACGTGACTCTGAAAACATCACTGAACAATAACAAGAATCCAAGCAACATGCAAAGATGCTGCAGTTTCACTGGTCAGTCTTGGTGAGGAAACCCATCACATTTATCCAGCATATTTAATACAGGACAATATAAACCTAATACATGAGCCCAGCCTCGCTCCACAGGTCACCTGTACAGCAGACTGACTCACTGAAGCAGCTTCAGGTTTCTAGTGTGTGACGGTGATGAACTCAGACAGCAGAAGATGCAGTTCAGTGGGCTGAATGAACAAAGGCAGGCGACAGTAAGAACAAAGCAGCCTTAATGAAAATAAACTGCTGGACTGGATCAAAACACAACCTGCTTTTTCAGGCTGTTGTCGAACGTTTTCACACACTGAGCTCACTATCTCAATGTCTTATTACAGCATGAAAGCAGGGACACATGCTGTGTTTTTGTGTGTGTGTGTGTGTGTGTGTGGGTGTGTGTTTTCCTGAGTAAAAACAATAAGAAACGTGGGAGTTTACCAAATGCCAAAAGCCTGCTGGTCAAGAGGAGTGAAAACAGGACTGACACAGGTACACACTCAGATGCACTAATCATATATTTAAATGCATGATCTCTACACAAACTAGACAAACACACAGAAATATAAAAGGCAGGTAACGCCTGAGCTCTATCATTCCCAGACATAGAGGTGTCTTTACCCACAAGTACCCTATTAATCAGTGTAAAAATAATAATAATGTTCATTTCTACATCATTTTAACAGAGTTTAGAACAAATAAAATCAATATCAAGCTCATAAAATAAAATAAACCAATTAGGATACCACAGGATGCTCTCTCTCACACTCACACCTCTATGAAAACATCCTCCCAGCTGCAGCAGACGGAGCCACGAGGCAGAAAGCTGCCATATCTCATGTGTGTTACTCTGGAAGCTGAAGACATCAGCGAGCAGGAAACCAGCTTCATCATCCCGCCAGCAGATCTTTCACGGCGTAAGCAGACAAATATGTCAGAGCAGAAAACTCTCGCTGCCAGCCACATTAACACGGCCAAAGTCTGCCAGCACTCGGCCTGGTAGTTGTTGGTACTTTCCCAGCCTGAGACGCCTCAGGAAACTGAGTCCAGATCAGCTGAGAAACATTCAGCTGTGTCTGATCTGAGCAGATCCACCTGGATCCTGCTCTGCTCATGATTAACCTCACAATGAGACCGGAAACCCAAATATGTGTAATTACAGAAGCAACCAGCTCTCTAAATGACGCCTCACTGTGATGTTTTACTGGCGGGTGAAGTTTAGGGTTTAGGAGCAGTTGTGGTCGGCTGGTCATGTGACTGAACTCCTCTTAATAATTCAGTAAAAATATTTGTGGTGCGTTCAAAGTCCTCTTCCTTGCAGCCAACTCTCAGATCTCACAGTGGCAGGACAGGTCTAATACTAAAGTCCAACAGACATCTGTCTGTTGTCTCTCTGTGGAGTCACTGACGTGTCATTAAAACACTGGCTGCCAGCAGAGACACAACCCTTCACACACTCAGGCTTCATTAAGCTGCAGTAATAGTTTCCACACAAAACACACCAACAACCGCTGTGCACAATGTCAACTAATGTTTAGTGTCAAAATAAAGACGGAAAGAAAGGAATCTCTGCAGGGTCAAAAGTCTACAGGTCAATGTCTTCACATGTCAGATTTCACAGTGAGACACTGGAACTCAACAAGGCCACATCTGCATTCACGTTTCACATCATGCAAACCAGGAAACCTGCAGGTTTCACAAAGACTTCGGGATTTTCAAGATCTTTAACAAAACCCAGGAGTCAAATGCATCCTGTTTGACTGAACACAGCGAATGAAGACAGCAGAACACTAATAAGACCTGAGGTCCAGCAGACAGGACCAGATGTTTTATCTGACACAGAAACTACCTATCACATCCAGTCAGACCTCTACTGGTCTGACTGGATTTAAGATACTTTAATGCTTCTGAACTCTTTAAAGTAAGAAAATTTATTTGAAAACTTGTTTGTGGGCTGGAAGCAAAGCTTTTGTCCTGTTCGGACCTTACAGAAATCAGAGTGGGGTCTCTGGTGAGGAGCGGACGTCACAGTGAGGTTTACAGCTGAGGAAACATGTGAGAGCAGCACAACACTCAGACTGATAATAAACACTTCTCTGCTTCCCAACTCAAGCAGGGACGAACTTCAGGGCTCTGCAGCATTATCTGGCTCACATTTCAACTCAGTTTCCATCAGATCCATTTAAACTCTACTTTGGGAGGAGAAACTGAGGAGAGTAAACCTTCCTCCATGGGTCAATGACATGACTTTTTGTGTGCATATCCATTATTTTACAGAAACAAAGCTGAGGAAACTCATGTAATATATCAAATTATTTGTTGCTGCACAAGAAGCCACATTTTTTTATTTTTTTTTTTTTAAATGGAGCTTATTTTCAGGGGTTTGTAATTGGCTGTAAAAATGTCATGTCAGCATCAAATAAGCAAGGCTATTTTTCTTTCCTGCATCTGACGTGCTGTAACCTGGAGGAAACTCATGATGTCACTTTGATTCTCATTACACACGCCTGTTTGCAGACACATAAAATGAGCTGTGTATATCTTGTTTTCTAAAAATGTCAATGAATACATTTTCCCCTAAAACTGGTCTAAGTTGGATTCAAAGGCTCAGGTTCCTGACATTATCCTGGAGGAAGCTGAACAGCTGACGGCTTCTCAGTGAGTGTTTGTGATTTATAACGAAGTTACGAGCTGCCGTGGCCTTCCAGACCTCTGCGGCGCGCAGCCGGCTGGATAAACACTGCTGGCAGAGTCTGTAGAATCAATCTGATGAGAAAAATGGTTTGGAAACATATAGGCTATAAAGTTAAAACCCCACGAGCGTACACAGAGATTTTAACCCACTTATCATGTCACTGCATTTACTTATTGGCAAAGCTGGGCGCCATGAAAAGAGCTAGATAATTTTTCTTGTAAAATTTGCCTGTTATGGTAATGTTGGTAATGTTAAATATTCACATTTTAAACAGCTAGCTCTGATAATGCAGTTTCATATTTTAATCTGGAATGTTTTAGTCCTAACCACAACAGTCTCCAAACTGTAAATAAGCCTTTATAGAATGACTATTATCAATTCTGAACAATATGAACAAAACTAGACAGACTTATTAGGGACTGACTGCTTTGGGTTTTGGGTTCAAGCCGCCAACAGGCAATATTTAAGCAGATCTTCAGTATCTATAAATGTGAATATTCTGTTATATAAAAGCCAGAGAAACAGAATTCACACCACTGAAACTAAGAATGACACTTCAGCCACTGCTAATGCTACTGCTACTGCTGAGAGTGTGTGTGAATCTGATGAAAGAGTCTGATCAGAATATCTTCAGGTTAAAGTATTCCCTTTGACAATCAGTGTAGTACTGATCAATTCTAAAGTCAATATCTCTACTTTAATCAGTCCAAATGCACCATGCCCATCCAACCAGAAGAATAAAATCACATATCTGCAAACCCAATGTACAAACAACTAGTCAGTCTATTACCAAAATTAATCTGTTAACTCAATCATTTGGCTTCAGTTTTCACACTTTGGACACTGAATAAGTCAGTAATAATTTCCATTGATTATCAACAAAAATCATAATGAAATAATGTTAGTTGCAGGCCAGTAAACACAGATCATCATAAGAAAGTGTTGCTCCTGCAGCTGTGAGCAGCATGACCGGTCATGTGACAGGCGGACAGCAGACCATGCATTAACTCACTGCTGGTTAGTTATTAAACTTGGAGAAAGCCTTTTTTCCCGACAGCCCCTCCTCCTCCTCACAGGAACATTGTGTACAGCTGCGGTAATGTTAGCAGGCATGAGAGAAATCAAAGCTGGTTTGGCTGGTTCAGTTTATACTTTGGAAAAGCATCAGATTTGATGTTTTGCGGGATAACGTTTATTCTGCAAACTAACCGCAGCCGTCAGATAAACATAGCGCTGTAAAAAGTACAAGATGTCCCTGTAAAATGTAGTGCAGGAAAAGTAGAAAGTCTTATTAAAATGACAGAATCTCAAACTGGACTGTCGTACAGGACAGTTGTGAGTTACCTAGCAGCGGTGAGGTTTCAGGACATTTCTCCAGCTGCTTCACACTCGTGTCTCCGCTCTGCTCTGCGCCCTGCTGGACTTTCTTTTCCGGCTGTTTGGGCTCAGCAGCCTTCTCCTTCTCCTTCTCCTGCTCCTGCTCCTTCTGGGTCTTGATGTCCTTTATCGTGAATTTGGTGGTGAGGTTGGAGCTCCTCGCCTGGCCTGCAGGCGTGTTGGACTGCTGGTTCTGCACGAAGGCGAACCTGATGTCCAGAGATCTCACGTAGAAAACCAAAGTGACTGAAATATGCAGCAGACACAGCAGCACCACCAGCTTACATATTCTGTGGAGAAGGTGGAACCTGACGGCAGGGTCTCCTGCCATCCTGAATCACCTTGATAAACGCCAAATTATACGAGCAACGGCTATATATTTGGCTGTCAAGTCCAAAACAGCTTTTGTAAAATGGTAAACTAACTTTGTATTTAGCCGCAGGATGCTAGCACTCCGCTAGCTAGCTTTCGCTGTGTTCGGCTCCATTTTCGTTAGAGAAAACTTCAAAGTTTCCAAGTGTCGCCAGTGAGCCCGGTTCAGTTTTTTTTTGGTATTTTCTAGAGGGGAACAACCCTCAGGTAAAACAGAATAAAACACTAGTCCACGTCGGTCCTGTCACAGCCAGAAAATACTCCCGTCCGTCCAAACAGCGCTTAAAGTAACTTAACGTTGACGCTAACTGTTACCAGGAGTGAACATTAGCTAGGGAACTCAGCCAGTACAGTCAGCCTCAGCAAACCGAGAATAACGGTTTTCTTTAAAACATAAAAACAGAAACAAAAGCACCATTAAATGGTTAAAAGAAAATACCTCTCGGTATGGCTTGATAAACTACTTCAGAAAAAGTCAAACGTGAATTAAAACAGCATCTAACAGCGCTGCTGTAAGTTCCAACTCGACGGCTCAGAACGAAGCTTCAGACTCGCTGAAGTTGACGAGTCGAGCTTCTGGTTCAAGTGGTTGCTGAGGACAGCGAGGTCAAGTTTGACACAACTACACACCTTCTTCCGGTTAGGGATTTCAAAATAAAACGCAATGTTGCAACTGTTTGCAAAGCATAGTTATTTTCATTATAGTTTATTATTTCTTATTATTTCTTATTGATTTGTTTGTGGATTGGTTGATTTGAAAAGCACAATTTTATTGTAAATTGCAGCAAGAACTAATATTCAACCGGATGCAGTGTTCTGACAGCTGAGAAACTTTCTGCATAATTATGGTGTTATTTTGCTTGCCTCTGTGATTTTGAGCCCAAAATTATCTGTATTGTATTCAAGAATTTTACACTTTGAGTGTCTTCTGTGAAAAAATTGTCAAAACAGTAAAAGGTGCAGCCTGCAGGAATTTGTGTGTTTAACAGAAATGCATGCTTGAGAGAACTGTTCTGCCACTGCTGTGAGTAAAAATCGATTTTCAGAGATTTACACTGACTGAGGCACTGCGGCTGTTGATGGACACATATTGCTCATTCCTGGGATCAAGCCAGCAAACATTTATGTTATGGAACACTCTCAGTAGACCTACATGCAGCTCCGGTTGTATTTAATTTAGCATTTGGATATCATCTTTGTTGTTCTGTAGAACTGACAGAAATTAAATGATAAACATAGATCGGATGAACATGTATGTCTGATAAAAGCATAGACGCTTCATTGTTTAGCCCTAAATCTCCAGCCCTAAAGGAAGGAATCAGTGAAAGCTAAATTCTGAAACAGAGTTGATGAACTTGATTGTGAATTGACAACAGGAATGATGGAAATGCAAAACTGTGAGAATCACCTTTGGATCTACCCAACAGCTTCTCACACAATTTGTCAATACACAAACAGTTCCATCTGAGTTCATCATTTGTTTGTTACATTAACCTCACTTTTATTTCTTTGTTCCCAAGTCAAATGTTACGCCTTATTTTGAAGGCATACTGGCCTAACTTCCGGTGTGATTCTATCTAACTTGAAACATCTTCCGGGTGTACGGGAAGGCGCTTTGCCATGTGTCAAGCTGTATTATGATGAAATCGAAACACGGCGTGTTGAATTAATCTTTTATAAAGTTTTACTGATTCACGTCTGGTTATATTTTATTAGAGTTACATTGACTTTAAATACATTAAAATAGCAATCATAATTCTGATAAAACATGACAAATGAAATGCTAATTTACATATTTAAGTGTCGGACCTGTTGGATTAAGTAACGTCATCTTCCTTTTACATCATACCAAGAAATAAACGATCAACACTAGTTTGCTTACAGTGTTTCTATGTGAAGTAAAGGTGCAGCGCCTCCCCGTGGCCCAATTCTGTAAAAACAACCAACAGCCAGCCCACAGTTACAGGTTCAAACACAAAACACTTAATATGCCCTGCTGCATGACTGTCATTATGAGGCAACAAGATACTCAAATGCACAAGTCCCTCGGGTGGAAGACGCAGGTCCAACTCTCCATGTCTACCTGCTGACGTGCTCCTGAGCAAGACGCTGAGCGCTGTGGGACTTGGGTGTTCAGGACATCAGAAGCAGAATCACTTTTCTCAGGTAACTTAAAAACACTTTGATTCTTTATTAACATCTCCCATACCTGCATTTATACACAAATACACAGATAATATGTTTAGACATACCTGCCTTAATATGAACTCATATTTACACGTTAAATTTAATTCACAGATTCTGCTCTGCATGTGTGTGTTGTGTTTACATAATGCCACAAAGGTTTATATTCCATTCTATTGCTTCGATTCTGATTTCATATTTCTATTTTGCTTTTCTATTTCATTGCAGAAACAAATTCATTTTCCCTACAACAGAATCTCATTATATTGTTTCGCATTGTTTCTCATTCTATTGTGTATTATCACATTATATTGTGTCTTACTGTATTACATCATATCGTTTAAATAATACATCGTAGCTTAAGGAATAACAAACCATCATGCTGTATCTGGCCTTATTATATGGCATCATATATGTATCTTACAATATCACATATCATCTTATCATATCATATCATAGCTAGCTTTACACTATCATAGGGTATTTATTACATGGTACTGTATTGTATTGTATATATTATTGTACTTTATTATGTTTTTCATTATTGTATTATTATTTTTATCATATCATACTGTATCAGGTGGTTTTGCATCTTACTGTAAGATAACATTGTGTTAGATCAAATCATATTGTATCATATGTTCTAAGATTTTACAGCTGAGCTGACAGTGACACATAAAAACATCCTCAGACAACATCAACAGAGATGCAGCAGGTTTGATGTGACTGTTCACATGTTTGAACTCCTCTGGTGAAAAGTTTGGTTTGCTGTTTGTTTTCTGTCCAAAGAGACATAAACAACAAAAACGTGACAAATCAGATCTAACCTCTCACTCTGATACCAGCACTGCTGATACATAAGAGGACTTCATGTTGTTTAGAAGCAGTTATGAGACAGATTTTTGCAGACATGCAAACCCCAGTCAGGACTTTAATGTTTAAAGCAGTGAAATATTGGTGGTTTCAGTGTGAGTCTGCAGTAAAACCCTGCAGACTGTCAAGTCAGGACGACACACAAAATCATGGCTGTGCAGCCGAGCTTTGTTCAAAGCCACAGAACTTTATTGTAAATTGTAGTGGAGATCCTAAGGTTTCCAAAGAGCCCGCATCTGTCCTGCTGAATTCCAGGGAAATGTGTATAAAATGATGCACAAAACATGTAGATATTTTCTATTTGATGTAATGCTGCAGCCATAAAACAATG
>OMLF01021408.1:18937-32072 GCA_900302615.1 Holocentrus rufus | reverse complement strand
CCCCCCGCTCCTCTCCTCCACCTACACATGTACGAACGAGCCCGCACGGTTAGCTGTTTGACTTTAAACAGGTCAAGGTGTCTGTCTTTGCCTTAAGAACCATATTGATGCACTTACCTCTGAAAATCACCTCAGTGGATTTGTGAAAACCTTCGCTGTTAATGCTTTTAAGTGTGCTTTGCCTTGTCTCATTCATCCTTGTGCATCTTAAACTCAGTAGCTCGCGGGCTCTGATATTTTATTCTTTATTTTTATTTGGACAGTGCAGCCAGAGTATGATCATGGAATTTGATCAGCGTGTGGTCCAATACAGTGGTTTTACTTTAGATAATACACTTCATTTAATAACTCTAATTTTTAGGAAGAAGCATGAAGAGAGGAGCAAAAATGTACTTGACTTTCAAGTCATTGCACTTTAAGTTTATTTAATTCAGTACCATCATCACCACCTTTATTTATTCAGGGAGCAAGGTCTCTTTTCAGTGAAGCCCTTATTGCAGGAAGTATAACTGAAGAAGTACAAAAGTCGAAAGAAAACTCAGATAACATACAGGTTTCTTATGATGTTTGTACTTACTGATATAAGAATAGTGCAACTTTGTTAGATTTTTACCAATAATTTTTTTCACTATGGGGTTTCGGTGCTGGGTTGTGAAGTAAAATGTTAAGTGTATCCGTTATATAGTTTGAACTAAAATGAATAGATAAAATATGTACTCCATCCACTAATGCCTCAATTTCTGGAGGTTGAAGGTTTTACAGTATAACTGCTTTTATCACTCAGTGTGGTGTTTCATTGGCACGGTGGTTTAGAAAAGTCCATGCGGTATGCTCTCGTGTTTATGATGTTTGATTTTAGCAGGAATGTAAACAGGTCAGTAAATAAAAAAATAAATACATAAATAAAGGCAAATGAATATCTCATGCTGGAAACTAGTGTCCTATAACTTACTCCAGATGTACAAATCCCTTATCTGTAAGGCTTTGCAGGGAAAAGCTTCAGCATGCATCAACATGCACTTGAACACAGAAGGTGCCAGAAGAGCTGTAGAACCACTGCTCTGGTATCAAATTTCATTAGAGAAATTGTTGGCATTGTAATTTGAGAGTTAACACGAGCAAATAAAGGAATACACAGAGTCATGGAAAGCTTCCTCCCAGCCACATAAGGCAATCAATAAGCTGAAGGCCAGATCAAAAGCATACACACCGAAACAAAAGCCAAGAAAGAATAAAATAAGGAAACGAGGAGGAAAAACAAAACAACAGGGTTATGAGAAATCTGTTCCTTTCTGTCAGCCATCTCTGCTGATTCAGTCAAACATTCTTGTAAAATATAACTCCTCCCCTGTGACACAATAAAAAGCTGTTTTGCATGCCCATATGTTCTCAAACACGAGGACGTCTCTGCTTTGGAGAGGGCGAAATACACTTTCTCTCTCACACTAACAAGACTCTACATCCTGATATTGGCCTGATCCGGTATCAGCTGGATCGTGTTTCCTGCATGAATAAACTGCAGTGTTCCCTCGATTTTGGAGAAGTCAACTGACTGCCTTTGTTTTTGTTTTTTTTTTTTGTAATGATGGCCATAAAAATAAAAACGTAGAAAAATAAATAAATAGTAATGATAATAAAAAAAATCCCTCCCTCTGGCAATAAACAGAGCCAAATAACAGAAAACAGACCTTAGCCTGCGGCACTTAGTAAAAAACTGTGGAGAACTGTCTTTGAGTGGGCAAAAAATGTACTGACTACTAACAGTGTTGATTCAGAACCGACGCAAAAGCACTTAGTGCTATTACGTAAAATTCTCCAGTTTATGTCCCTTGCCCACTTATTCAGTGGTTGTGCCCAGCAGGAGATAATGCAGGCATATAGAGTGTAAGGGTCTTTACCCATGTAGTCCTTTTTAAATGAGCCAGACTCAGTCCTCTTTAAGTGAACCAAAAACTGGACTGCTTGAAATAGAAGTCACTTCTCTGTGTTCACACTGAATCTGCACTCTGATGGGATCTCACCCCACTTACTGTTCACAATACAGCTCTTTTAGAACTCAGACCCCTGTAGCTTTGCATTGTGGGTAGTTTTGAAATGAGCCAACCGAAATAGAAAAACATAACAGAATGGCTCAAATCACATTTGAACACAAAAAGCATCTGAATAAAAATATGACAATAGGTTACAGGACAAAATATTTATGCACACTCGTAATTGTGGTCTGTAATGTATTCTGACTATTTGTGGGCTGGAATAAGAGGAAATAGGCCTAAGGCATAACGATTTATTGAAAAAAAAAAAGTGAATGTACTGGGGCTGCTTTGTGTTCATACTGCACAAATCAACTGGACCTCCAAATGAACTCTAACTCCAACTCTGGTCAGAGTTTGGTTCGCTTTTTGGAGATTTGAGTTTGTTTTGCGTGTTCACATATGCACGGAAAATTGCTGAGTCAAGGTCCACTGGAGAAGCTCGGTGTGAGAACACCCTAATAGACCTGTTCAGACAGGTGATGTGCTGTTTGAACAAGTTTTGCTCTCTGGGGAGTATTGTCTCCCTTTCAACTTGTTTGCTCAAGACTTGAACAAATGTGTTATAAAACATCTTCGTTTAGAACAGTCTGGTCTGATACATTCAGTGCCCCCAGCACCACCACCAAAGACATGAGTGGTCCCTGGTGGTCTGCAACATGGATTACCTGTAATTACTAAGTTTTGTAACGCATCCCTGGAGTCGGCCTGCTGATGACCATGCAAGAAAGTCCTCTGCTGTTGAGGTCCACCTGTATATAACCACCAGTTGCGCAACAAATCTTGTTGACCTCACACCAAGTGACTCCACCACTTGTAAAGCAGGTCCTGTCGGTCTCAGCAGGCCTCCCAGCGCGGCGACGATTGCTCCCTTGAACGTTTCTGACAGCCTGGAAGTATTGATGTGATTTCCAGCTGTGCGGCTATGCATCAGTGGCTCCTCTAGCAGCCAGTGCAGGCAGGCTGAAGGTGCCAGTCTCTGTGATCTCCTCAGGCCCCAAATGCTTAGCAGACCCCTGTAGAAAGGTGGCGGGTTATTAAGACACCTTGCAGCCCTCGGTCAGGAAAAATTCTCCCCACGTCTCCCCACCAGTTTCTCTCCCCTGTGCCATAGAAAGATTTTGCACGAAATGGAAACAGAAGGCAGCCTCCCCACTGGCCGGATATACAGAGTCCCTCCCACTCTTTTTCAGCCTAAAAGGGATTCTTTGGTTTGTGGCAGTGATAGCTGCAGTGGAAAAAAATAAAGTGATCCTGCCTGAACCTTCTCTTAAAATCTTAAAGGTGAATCAGAAACTTCTAACTGGCGATACAGAGCTGAAGCTGTCAAAATATTGACAATAAGTTTGCGTCCCCTGTGTGACTTCGGGTACAAACCCCGGCTACCTTTTCCAGTGCCACTAGACAGTCTCTAAGACCATGTCTACACAAAGCCTGGCAAATTTAAAAATGCCATTTTGGTGTTTTAGCAGCACTAGCATTTTCATACTGTTTTCCAAAAGCCCGCTTTCTGCACTGAACTGAACCCAAAAGACTTAAAAGTCTTCGTTCGAGCTTGTGTAAGCACACACCTGCACATGTTTGATAGTACACGAAGGCCTAGATCATATTGTTAACTTACATAAACGTAATCAAAAAGTTTGGTTTTCCCCCACCGCAATACAACGCTAAGACCGGCATTTCAAGTTCGGGTTTTCAAATTTACATTTCAAGTTTACAAACTGTGGTGAGCATTCTCAAGAGGGCCCCACCTACATCAGCTTGGGTACATTATGAAGACCTAAACCACAAACTGATGCCAATTTTCTTCTATTAGGTCAGGTCCGCCCACTTAAAGCATGCCCGCCCACGTCCGCGCGTGCCTACCAGTTTTCCATACAAACACAGGTCTTGGGTCCACCCCCCACACCTCCATCCCCATCCAAGTCGTAGTGACATTGCTGTTAGCCGATTGTCTCAAATATAGGTGGCAATCTGAAGAAGACTCTTAAACCTTTCTAGTCGTGCCGTCCATAGTTTGCGGGTTGAATGACGAGTAAGTTCAGCGAACAATGGCAAACTGTGAATGGACTGGATTTAGTTCTTCCTAGTAAGGGTTTACAATGTATTCTTCACATTGACACAGTCACACACATTCATGCACTGATGGCAGAGGCTGCTATGCAAGGCGGCAACCTGCAGTTAGTGGTTCAATGTCTTCCTCAAGAGCACTTCGACACGCTCCCTGGAGGAGTCGCGGTTCAAACCAGGGACCTTGCGATTACTCGATGACCTGCTCGCTCTCCTGAGCCATTCTGCCCCTAAAACACATAACGCATTTTACACACCAGTTGACACATCCACTGGTCGGTGATCAGGTCAGTTGGTCATGTGATCAGGAGAGTAACGCTTTCATCCTGCATCGCCCGGTGTAATGGAAACGCAATTTCCCGTGTTCTGAAAACGAGTGGGCACGGGTCGGGCTGTAGCTGCAGCAAAGGAAAAACAGCATAACTTGAGAAAGTCAAGAAAACCATTCATTCTAGGTGGACAGCTTTGTAGGGCCTTATGCAGTCCACTTAGAGACAAATGAGGGTCAAGCAGTCTTCTGTGGTCACACAAGGCTGTTGTAGTACTATTGTGTCTCTATTTAATGCTCCTTATACTTAGAGGTAGTGAATGAAATGAACTCTACAGCCTTTCCCTCTTCTGTAGGGCTTGTAAATCCTTGGCCTTGAGTGAAATCAGTGAAAGAGCCTGTTCTCACCATTCATTTTACAGACTAAAGAAAAGTCTTAGAGGGGACATCCATTTCAGAAACTCTCTGAAACCTTGATCCACCCAACGTCCCCTGTGCCCTGATAGCCAGAATATCTGCCAATGTGGCCTCTTTAGTGTTCTGCACCTGAATATGGGTTGGATTTAAGGCGGATCCAGGAACTGACGGTGCTTTGTGGCAACTTAACCATTGTTTCACGGGACTGTGACTGATTACAGACCTGAATACTCTTTTTATCAGATGATGGAATGCAGTGTTCCTTCAGAGCCTTTATCCTGTATTCACAAGTCACATAGCAGGCAGTAGAGACAATCAACGTGTGCTTCAGTGTACACATGGATACAAGATATGCAAGGTGTGGCAATAATGTCATGCCTAAACCAGTCCCAACAACATCCCTCCCATGATTTTTTATAGATACCTCAGGGTACTGGAGAGCTTCATTTCACCACAGTTTTTAACGTACTGTTAATGCAATGTAAGGTAATGGTGAAGTAAGGTGTCTGGAAAAGAGACATTTTTACCGTGGCCATGGCCATTTCAATTACAGCTCGTCTTGATACTTTCTTTTTCAGTACCAGTAAAAAAGAGACGATGAAATAACTCACCAAGGTCAGGGTGCATTACTTTTAAGCCTACTCTTTTTTTCCAAGTTTTTAATAATTTCTTACTTGACATAAGATAGTATGAGCATGATTCATTCTTAAACATAAATGATCCAGCCTATGACCTGCATTCCACTTTGTTGAGCTTCTTTCTCTATGGCTCCTTCTCATCAGTGTGTCAATATGGCAAAACGACATACAATACATTGTCTAGTGATGCACGTTTACTACAATTAATTGAGCAATGCTTGTTTTGCATCATCTTTGATGTCTGTGTTGCAGCTGATTTTTTAAGATGTGGCAAGTATTTTGAAATAAGGAGAACCTTGCAGCAAGGTATGACTCAACCGCTGGTGTCTTAGCTTGAGGATTTTCACATGTCTGGAAGACACTCTCATGTGTTGTGACAGCAGTCAAACTCAGCATGACGATGAGAAAGTTCATTAGAATTTAATGTACGCTTTAAAGGGTAGGTGGGGGAGGGGTGAAAGTTACTGTGCTTTTGGTAGACTAAATGTGCTATAAGTGATTCTCTTGCTATCCTGCGGTCTTTCTTGTTTTCAATGGGTTTGTTGTGTAGATTCAAATTCAATTAAGTATTACATGTATGCCTTATAGTTACATATGATCATTGCATGTGTATTCATGCTCAATAACGTTGGGTGAATGTGAAATTATGATACATATAGACAAATGTTGATATAGATATGGATAAACCTCGATGAATGTCTGCATATACAGTATTATCAATCTATGTATGCGATTATTTCTGTGCTCAGAGCGAGAAAAATTGGCATGCACGCTCACAAAAATTACAATGGCTCGCCAAGGGACCTTTCAAAGTCTTTTCCAGCGGTGGAATACAACAATGGGACATAAAGTGAAAACAATAACTGTGAAACTGTCAGGAAATATGAAGCTGACAGAAACTTTGTGTCTAATACCAGCGCAGCAAATCCCATGTCATAACTTCTACAGCCCCTTAAATGTGTTTTACCTTTGCATATTGTTGTCATGGTGGTTAATGGATTAAAGATCATTCCAGTTCCATTCTAATTAAAATGAGTTGGTCTGAAATGAATGAGTATGGAAATTTCCATTGTGGTCTCTTAAGAACTCATTTGCTTTTCATGTGTGTTGTTGTATGTAGAAAGTATGACACTGAAAATAAGGTGTGTCTTGGTGAGTGACACCTCTGTATTAATCAGTAAAATCCTCATCAACAAAAGCATTAAGAAGATTTAGGTTTTTCCCATAAATTCAACTGGTTGCAGCCTCAGTCATTAAGTCCAGCATCATGTTGTTGCAGGCCTGCCTTTATAAGGAAAACATTTTTTTTCCTTTCTGTTAGCGATGAGGAAATGCATTAGGGCGGTGCTAGTACTTTTCCTACTCCCTCTCATGCCAGCTTTTTTTTAAAAGCTCCTCTAAAATGGGCAAGTTATACTTCAGCATTTACAAAAGAAGGTGGCATCGAGAGACTACCTTTGACAGCCCCACCTGACTTTCCGAGGTAAGATTTTCTTTATTTTCAGCGCTGCATGCATGATACAGGTATCAGAAAAAAAAGGGATGCAGGTGTGTACCAGTCATCACACTGGTATGTTACTATCCAATAGATATTTTTTAATTATTATTAATACTACTATGTTAGCTGAACCCATCATTAAAGAGGCAGGTTGGTTAGATCCTTCACAAAACAATGTGAAATATGAAATGAATTAATGCACATGAAGTATTGTAACTGAGAACTTTGTGTTCTTGTAGTGTACTGCAGGGCTGAAGGGAGGGGTGGGTGTTGTCCTCAAACACAGTTCATCCTCTCTGCGTACTGCTTGTACTATTAAAAACAGATTGGCTTTGAATGTTTTTTGAACTTGATAAAACCCTTGAAGTGACTAAATTTAAAAGAATTAAAATTGACTGAACTGTTGGCTCGTGATAGACGAGAGCGACACTCCCACCTCAAGAAAATAAAAACTTCTGATTACACCGGCATCGCCGCCTCTAATAGAAAACATATTTAGGTCTGCAGAGTTTTTTTAAAATCTAAAACTTGTTGCATCTGGCGTCTCAGGAACAGTTTCCTCACAGGACAGACGGATGCCAGCAAGGGAAGTGTTGCGTAACCCGTTCTGTTGCAGGAGAGGTGTACGAAGCATGCAGGATTTGTAATGTTCTGTCAGAGCCCGTGTGTTCGGTGACACCCTTATCACAATGGGATATTGTACTGCATAGTGTGCATCTGTTGCATGCTGCATGTTGAATGCATTAAACTTTTATTGCCCTTCAGGGAATTTGTCTTCCACGCAATGAACAACATTAAAACTTATGTTCAGCCTTATATAATGACTTAAAATTAAAAACTGATTCTAACTGCAATTGTTTCACACTTACTAGTTATCTTAAATTGTGTTATGTTTCTCATGAGCAGCTAATTTGCACTATTTTTCAAATCACAGATTTTTTACAAGCTTTCATTTTTACAGGCTCTCCACAAACACACCATGGAATGTAACGTCGGCAGCCATTGGCCATGGCAAGAGGCTTTTGACACTGCTGTTTATGTGGCAAAAAGTAGTGGGAAGGTATGTGTGTGCTATCTGCAGTGTTTTGCATTTCATACCATAAGACTGTCAGAGAGAGAGAGAGAAAATATGTGCACAGACTTGACTTGAGTCTTCTTGAATGCTTCCATAATGACTGATACGAGTTCAGTCACATCAGAGGAATTATTACAACCTCAAAACACGAGCATGTGCCAGTAATGTGCTGTTTTCACAGGAAATCATGAAGGCCTGGGACGACAAAAAAAACATGAAGGTAAAGAGCTGCTCCGTAGACCTCGTCACGCAGACTGACAAGGAGGTGGAGAAAATGATCTACAAGACGATTAGAGAAAAATTCCCCACACACAGGTCAGACATGCAGCATGCTTATACAGACACCCTTATGTATGTATCCAAGTATGCATGTGTGCATCACAGACACACACGGACATGCACAGCCATGTCCTCATGTTTCTCAACGGTCCTGTGGTTCCTCTGTGTTCCAGTTTCATTGGGGAGGAGTCCGTAGCAGCAGGGAAGCCGTGCGTCCTCACTGACAGCCCTACATGGATCGTCGACCCGGTGGATGGCACGACAAACTTCGTACATGGGTAAGATCTCAGCTTCAACATGCTTCAACAACACACATTTCTCTTTGTGGATGCATTAGACTTGGCAGGAATCCAGCGTGCATTTTAGATGTCATGTACCAATCCCTAAATAGGGAAAAATTATATGTTTTTTACTACCCAATGGCACAAAATAACCATAATATATCTGTAGGGGGTCTATAAGGTTGTTTGTTCCTCAATCTTTTTTCCCACCCACCTGCTGCTTAACAACTTTAAACTATGAGGACTGAAATAATCAGCCAGCTTGCTCATCTCTATTCTATTCAATTTTATGAATGCTGTTACAGCTCCTATTGGTCACCAGTATATTCAAGGTCATTGATTGCTTACTTAATGCCCCTTTAATCTAACACACACTGATGCAAACTCTACTCATTCACAGGTTCCCGTTCGTGGCAGTGTCTATCGCCTTCGCTGTTGAGAAAGAGGTATGTCAAATTATCTAAGAGAAAACAGTTAAAGCAGTGGGTCCATACAATACTAGTTTGTATGCAGGCATATTTTATTTTATTTTATTTGTTAGGGACCATGTACAATATTGACCATAATGTTTCCATATGATGCACTGTACCATATTTACAGCAGCTTAAAGCTTATTTCCAGTCACATGGCAGGTTACACTCGAGACAGCACAATAGATGTGTTGTGCATCAGACAGCAACATCTACAATAGATACATCACATAAGCAGCAGACCGTAAACGCTGGACAATATTAGTTTCTGATCAAAGAATGATGTGTGTTTTCAGCTGGAGTTTGGTGTAGTTTACATCTGCAACCATGACTGGATGTACACAGCAAGAAAGGGGAAGGGAGCTTTCTGCAATGATGAGAAAGTGGAGGTGTCTAGCACGAAAGGTATAGTCAGATATATTGGTGCATGTGGGTGTGTGTGTTTGTGTGCCTGTAGAGTTAGATGCACTGTCCCACCTGCTGTGATACATCATAATTACACTATAGGCATGCTGTTGTTGCAGATGTGAGAAAATCCTTGATCATTTCTGAGCGGGGATATCACAGATGCCCAGAAATAGTGGCAAAGGTCAGCAACACCATGAAGAAGATCCTCTGCATCCCTGTGCACGGGTAACTAGTCTTATATTGTATACATGGGTTTATTGAAGTACAGATATGTTCCAGGCACATTCTGCAAACTTTAGTCTCTTCTGCTTTTCTTCAAACCAGGTAAAAAAATCTGCTAGTGGAATGAGATAATCCTACTTGTTTCCAGTGCTAATCAACTCAGAATTTTCTTGAATCAAGTGTCATTTTCAACATATATATCTACTAAATTGCTGAAACAAGTGAAACTGCATTGGAAAAAAGTGGGATTGTTTCATCCCCATAGCAGATTTTTTCACTTTGCTTAAGGAAAGCAAATTTTTAACACTGAATTTAAGCCTGAATCACATGTTAATATGGAGATTTTGTGCAGTGGCATAAGACAGACTTTTTCCACTTGTTTCACTGACACACCTTTGGTTTGTCCCGACAGGCTCCGTGGGACAGGGACCGCCGCCACCAACATGTGTCTGGTGGCATCAGGAGCAGTGGAGGCCTTCTTTGAGATTGGAATCCATTGCTGGGACATCGCTGCCGGCGCAGTCATCATCCAAGAAGCTGGAGGCATATTACTGGATGTCGACGGTGCGTATAGGTCCCCAACCTCTCCGTTAAACCCCGAGCATCAACTGATTACGCAACATTACTGATTACACCACATCGCTTGTTCCCGTGAAGTGTTTACAATTAAAAGAAATGAATGAGAAGCTGATTAATGAACACTGTGGCTACAAACAGGGTTCATCATTACTCTTTATAAGGAGTGTTTACAGGTAAAAACCCCTCATAATTAAAGCTCTGTTTGACAATTTAGGGGGACCGTTTGATCTGATGTCTCGGAGGATGGTTTCAGCAAACAACAAGGACATTGCTGATCGGATCATCAAGGAAATCGAAATTTTTGACGTGGAGAGGGATGACGCTCCTCAGGCACAACAACAACAAAAACAACAATAACAACAACAACAAATGGAATGATTGAATCTGTCCACTGTCACAGTTTGCTATGCCTTGTATTAGTATTTAAGACAAGACCATATATTTTTATAGT
Organism: Holocentrus rufus; assembly: GCA_900302615.1. Taxonomy (NCBI): domain Eukaryota; kingdom Metazoa; phylum Chordata; class Actinopteri; order Holocentriformes; family Holocentridae; genus Holocentrus; species Holocentrus rufus. The sequence continues at coordinate 21,386 of OMLF01021408.1, read as the reverse complement.
CTGTATCCCCTGTAGCCCAACAGCGGTTGGCATCAACACTGCAACAGATACAGATTCCACTTTGTAGTGCCAAAATGTCGCCATTGTCTTCAGAGCACAATGTTGGCTCAGAACTTTTTTTTTTTTTTTTTCCCCTCCCGGAATCCATTCCTATGACATGAGTGAATCATAACATTGGAACACAAGAGAACACCGATTTAATACTGTGTTGTCAGAATAAAGTTACTGTGCAGTAATCACTGCTGATTGTCTTCATTTGCATACCGGATTTGTTTCAGAGCGCATTGGCAATACATTTTAATCAAAGGAAATAATTCAACCCAATCACCAATTACGGCAACTTGAAGGTTACTTTTGTTTACTCTTCTGTCCTTTGTCTGTCAAAAAACCCATTGATTGAAATGCGAGACAGCTATAATTTTGCACTTAGCGTCACCATGCATTTTTGTGCACCAGCTTAACGTGCCAATGTATGTTTGTGCACTCATAATTGCATGCAAGCATGTGTGTCTTCGTGTTGCTCTATGCACGTGCTCATGCATGCATGCCTGTGTGTGTACAGTATGTGCCTACATCTTACAATACACATGGATTTTGCACCATGCAATTACATCCTATATAGATGTTTAGGTTACTTTAATCTGACACACTTTTCAACCCCGCCACACCCCCTTGACAACAACAGAGTCTCAAAGTGAGGCCTAATCGGGGAGTGATGGTTATTTTGACTGGGCATCCAATCAGCTAATTTATTTCTCCTTTCCTCTCATATGAGTCTAATATGTAATTATCTGATGGCAGTGAAATTCCACCAGCGTGATTATCCTCATTAGAGGCAGCAGTCCTTAGAACGGAGTGAAGTCAATACTGGACTCCCTTTATAAACACTGGTCTTGTCAAGCGTCATATAATTCACTTAAAGACAGTTAACACTGCTTTTTTTTTGCCTGAAAAGAAAACAAATATAGCATCATTACTTTTATCATAATTTATTATAGTGATACTGCCTGTTTCCACTAGAGGTCAGTAATATATCAGCAATACAGATGTGATCTTCAAGCAGCTCCAGTTCACTTTGGTCAATGAACTTGTAGTATTTTTTTTATGAATGTTTGAATTATTATTCATTAGTGTTGTGGACATAGCCTCAGTTGTAATCATTAGAGATTAATGCTGCAGCCTACTCTGTAGTCCCTCTATGCTCTACTGTTTTCTGGCCTCAGGATCAGAGAGGAGTGAGAAGGAGAGGGGTGGGGTCTTTTTATTTTTTTTATTTTTTTTTGAAGGCACTGAGTGACAAGCCTCTGTTCTGCTCTGCTCTACTTTATATCGATCTGTAAATTAAGTGTTGGCCAGTGCGCAAGTAGAGAAAATATTTGGCAACAGAGAACAGAACGACTGGGTGTGAGATCGGTCACAAAAGCATCACTGGAGCAAGCTGAGAGTGAGAACAACAGCAACGGCAGAGGCAACACCAGCAGCAGCAACAATAACTGCAGCACCAGCAACACCAGCAGCATCAATAGAAATAGCAGCAGCAGCAGCAGCAGCGACTACAACCACAGCAAGAACAGCAGCCAACAAAAGAAACCATCAACACCGGCAGCAGTAACAACAGAGACAGAAAAACAGCGGCTTAAGTAACAGCAGCAGCAACGTCAATCAACCGATGACGCTGAAAAAACCTTGCAAAGTACTTGTCACCACAGCTATTTATTACCACTTAACACAGTATAAAAATACACACAATCTCCAAGCTTCACAAATGTTCCTTATATTTACATTTCTTTATGTGGATGTCGATCAAATGGTATACAAACACCTATGCATTTTCTGAAGAGTGTTAAAACACTGTTGATGGTGTGAAAAATGATGTTGTTGATAGCAACAATCTTATATATGAGGTGAATGGGGCATAAAGGAATGCAAATATAAGGAATATCACTGGCTGAAGTGCTTGCAGACACAGTGATGTGGATTAAAGGGCCACTTCACATATTTGAGGAGTTGATCTGCAAAAACACATATCTCTTTTATCCATTTCTATAAAGCATGTTTTATTCCAGATAATGTCATGATGCTAATGCAGAGGCGCTATTGACTTTTGCATCAAAGTACGCTATGTAAAGCATCACATTTAACAGTCTTTTCTTTTTTTGCAAATAAACTCTTTAATTTTTATACCAGGTTCAGAGATAGAAAGTAGCTATGTTGGCAAGTATCATGCAAGACGCCTTTTTTTTTGGTCTTTTTTTTCTTTGCTCTACTGGCCTTGCATGAAACAACCGCAGCAGCGTCAACAGTGACAAAAGCGATTACGACAAGAGCAGCAGCAGTAATGACAGCAGCAACAGCAACGGCATCGACAACAGAAACGGCGCAGCGGAGGTCAGACAGGGTCAAAGAAGCAAAGCACATGAGTTGGCCCTAGAGCCTTCAGTATATCACC
>OMLF01021408.1:0-18511 GCA_900302615.1 Holocentrus rufus | reverse complement strand
AGGAGGGGGGGGGTCGAAATTGAGGGAAATTATGTATTGCAGTAGACTTGGGTCAGATAGTACTTGCAAATAATTCTTAACATTTGCTTGAACTTGCCTGAAGTACCACATGGGTGGTATTTGCCTCACAGGACGATACAGTAAATGCCAGAGAGGTCAGACAATCACATGAAAGTACTTGAAAGTCAATTTGGCATACTTACTTGAAACTATCAGGGTTTTCGTAATGCTGCGTCTCCGCTTGCTATTCACTAATCTTTTGAATCAGTGCTTAAAATCTATTGTCGGTTATTCAATAGGAAATATTTCACAGGAAATAAAAAAAGAAGAAGAAGAAAAAAGATTGAAAAGTGCATAATAATTCTGGTAAATTGAGTGTTTTATTAGCTCTGGGTTAGGAAGCCTTGGGAGACATGGAGCGCAGAAACACCTGAAAGGAGAGGAAGACAATGGGAAGGAGAGAGGATTGTATAAAAGGAGGAAGAGAGAAAAAAGAGAGTTGCGAGAGAGAGAGAGAGAGAGAGCATTGCAAGCAGAAAAGCCCCCAGATATCCACTAAGAGTCCACCTTTCTGCTTCAGTAGAGCCAAAAACAAAGCAGGCAGCAGGAGATTGAATCTGAAGATCCTTTTGGGCCTAGCATATAAAACCACTGTAAACAACAATGCTCATACTCAAAAGGGAAAAAGACGGGGACCAATAATTAATGTTTGTTATCGCTAGCCATCATCACCGCTGCTGCTCCTTGTTTTTTAAGAGCTCTACAGTACAGCTCTGTGCATGCAGTATTATGCAGCTCACATCCCCTTTTTGTGATTTACAAGGGATTATACATTACTTTCTCTATCTGTTTGTGCTTTTTTTTCCCCCTCCTACTTTTATGTCATTCAGTTCAAGTCATGTTATGCAAAACATCTGAGGCAAAGCCAAAGAAATTAGCTTGTCCTGGCCAGCAGCCATATTGACGTGGGGCTCCCAGTCCCAGTTGTTTTTGATGCACTATTAAGCTAATATAAAAAGTTGAGACACTTTTCATCCAGGCATGCGCTCGGCTGAATTTATGCCTCCGTATCTGGGCCAGATTGATGTTTGTAATCCTCCTCGAGGAGATGAGCGAGCGGTCAAGACAATGTAATGAAATCTGGGCGCCGCGAGTTTTATGAGGTGCGCGCGTGAATCATGTCTATCAAAGGTGTAAATGAAATCAATAGAGATATTAACATCAAACTCGCGCAAAGATATGGACAAAATCAATGGCGATAATCCTAAGTAATAGCCCTCGAAGCCATCCTTACATTTATGTTAACTGCTTTTTCGTCCCTTCAGGATTTCCTTGACATATTAATTGCTTTCCTAAGTGGTCTATTTTCTGAGCCGTTTGATCAGTCTCCTTTGTCTTGTCTGTCCATCATTATTGATCCCTTAAACACGCACTTCGTCTTTGCTTTTTAAAACCTGAGATTTAATTACATCTGCTGAAGCTGTGTGTGTTTTTTTTTCCCTCAAGTAAGCACACCTCTTGGCCGATATTGTTCCCACTTGTCACCCGGCCAGACGATGACGAGCACGAGGCGTTTAATGTAGTCTGGTCTGCAGAGTTTTACAGACGAGGATAACAGTATTTATAGAATCTATATGTACATAGTCACAGTAAATCACTCTCCTGCAGCGGCGTCTTTTTCCTCTGAAGCGTCGATCTGTCTCCACCGGTTTCTTGGTGTCATTCAAGTTGTTTGAAATGTGAGGATGAGGAATCAATAGGCCTGCCTGCTGCTTGTGTAGGCGTTAGCAATTAGCAGTTACAGCCTTAGACTGGTGGCAGATGGATCAAACTGCAGTGGGGGAAGGTTTCCTATTAGACACTAATTTGACAAATAACCATGCAAAATGTGCCAGCCTCGCCTTGCACTTTGACACTTTTAATCGATAGGAATTGTGGAAGTTAAGAAAGTTGTGATTCCTAGAAGGAGGAATTAAAGGAGCAGTTCACCCCAACAAACCTTGCATTGTTATTGTTTGCAACCAAACATATCTAATCTCCCCTTTACCCAAAATTTCTATCATCCCGCAGTCTCAAAATAGGACTCTATAACCCAAAATGCCTCTGAATAATCATCTAGATAATAATCATCCACTTGATGACACATCGGCAACACCAGTACATGGTATTCATGTTATTATTTAAACTACTTCCTCCATTTCCTCTGTATTTTTCTTCTTTCTGTTGCCTCAGACTTCTGTTTTGAAGCTGACAAACCACGTTGCGTAAGACTTCATTTGTTGCCAAACACAAAAGTCTGTTTATTTTATGTGAACATCCATCCATAATGCCGGAGATATGTTTGTGCATTTCCCGTAGCGAGGAGGTAGACATCTTCTGAGAAAAGAATGTCAACCATCAACGCAGCCCTTGTGTGGGTGGCCTCCGAGGCCACCGGCTAGACTGTGTCACCTTGCGTCACCCATGTGTCTGGAAACAGTCACCGCTCCCCCAGCCCTCGAGAGGAAACGCAGCACGAGGGGGTTATTACACACGGGGAGTGACCACGGCTTGACAAAAGGGCAACCCCAAAGGCAAGGCATCCATGCATTTGAATAATCTGTTGCACCAACACACACATTTGCATATCTGGGCACTTCCAAGTCACTGGGGCACTATGATTCACTTCTCACTGCCACACTGTGTTGTTAGCAGTATGAAACAGGATGGATATTAAGCTTGTTTGAATGCAAGTCCCCTCATGAATCTTTAAGGACGTTGTGTAATAAGCAAAAATGAGAAAAGCAGCGGCATCGGTCAGCGGGGCTACATTGCGGGTTTTCGTGCCGAAGCATCCGTGGCTGCAGGGGAGGTTTGTCCACAAGGAAATACCTGACAGGGCTTTAAATTGTGAAGAAGACTGACACCAGTGTGAATTTAACAATTGCCAGTTAGAGTGTAAAGAGGTTGAAGAAGGTTGTGTGGTGTGCAGTGAAGCAGTCCCTCCATGCTCCCTGCCTCTTACCTACCTCTCATAGATCCTGTAATGGATACAGCCTCTAAAGGATTTAGAGATGGCCGGGCCGCTCACCTGTTAAATAGGGCTTGTTCGCGCGCCCATCCTCTGGAAAACTTTGACAAAGCGTGAGGTTCCTCCATCTCCAGCAAATGATCCGGGGGTTGTTGCTGGGGATGTCGCGGCTGGTATTCATGCACGGTGTACACAAAAGTAATTAAATCTGTATTCTGACCTTTTGCAGAGCTTTGACAGTTCAAGAAAACAGTGCTGCGTATTCAACAGAGTTTTTTTTTTTTTTTTAATGAATGTGGAGTGTTTGAACACTGATATCCACCAGTGCACCGCGCCGAAGCAACACAAAGCAACGGGGAACACTGTGTAGCCATGCACTCACCAGCGAGGTTATTGTGAGGATTGTCTGGGAAGAGGAAGAGCGCAGAGGAGCTACAGGAATGAAAGATGTTAGTCTGCCAGTTTGTCACAAAAGCAGTGTGCTCCTGTGTGATAGACTGGCAGACCGTGCGAGCTCGGCATCCTTGGGGACACACAGGCTACTGTTATAGAGTCACATTTCTGAGAAGCTCCTCTCATTTTCTGAAACAAAAAGATAGAGGGGAGCCATACCGTGTCTTGGAGCAGACATGCTTAAGTCTTGTTAGGCTGCTGGTGTCTGCGAGGGGTTTAAGGTCTGTGTCGAACAGAAAGTCCACAATCAATGGTCGTAACACGGCGGGATACAAAAAAATGTTACACTGGACTGACCTTCTCAGTAGCTACTGGGTATATTTGAAGTACTGGCCAAAACTTTTTTTGTTTTTTTTATACTGACGCCAACCAAATAAAAAAGAAAAGAAAAAATATCTGGACAATGTTGTGAATCACAGTCTTAAAATCTTATTTTGTTCTTAAAACATGTGAAAGAATCTGCCAGTTTGATGAGATAATCCCACTTGTTTCCAATGCGAATCAACTTGTTTTTCAAAATTTGAAAAAAAAAGTGTCGTTTTCTTGATCCTCGTGGGCTGATCTGTCTTCTTCTGCCTTGTTCCAACATATTTATTCTTGTTCCCAGAAAAAAATCCCGCAACAAGTGAAACGGCGTTGGAAACAAGTGGGATTATGACTTGTTCAGATGGAGATTGTTTGCAGTGCACTATGGGAATCTAGTCATAAGGTGTGTAAATGAAACCCACTCATGTATTAAAAAAGCTGAAAGAATTGCCCACTGATGGGGAAACACTGTGTGCATATGGTATAAAATCACTCCTTTAACAAACTGCAAGCAGAAATACATGCAGATTAAAACACTGGACTTCAATTCCCAATTGTTTATGTGTTATTGTATTTTGTTATATTATGAATTCTGTTCATGGTAGTGGGTTTTGAAATTCTGTATAATTTTTTTAGTCAAAATGAATACATGAAACATTCCTGCCTGCAGTATGTGTATATATAATTACAAAGAAATAAAGCGAGATATGGATTTTCAGGTTACTGTTGTTCACGTTCTGCCTGTAGCCATGTTCTGGTTCAGGATCTGATCTCTAAAAGTCCAAATAGGCATATTAAATTTAAAACAGCAGCGGTGATAGGATTTATATTTGGAAATCAACAGTTCTGCAGTTTCCTGAACTCTGTTATAGGCATCTCTTACTGTTTGTGCTTGAATTAAAAAATAAAATAAAATAAAAAAATACCGAGAAAGATATATTACTACAATGACTGCGTGCAAAACAGCCATGAGAAACTCTGTTGTCACATTTTGTGAAGTTGTTGGAGCACATCGCCCACACAGCACGTTACCCTCGTATCACGGCCTCAATATGTGGAAATGAAATCCGATGGGTAACGAGGAGATGTGGAAGAGAAGGTCACCGCAGAGCAGAGATCATGAAGAGCCAACAGGAGCAGGACCGTGCCCTATCAAAAAAAAAAAAAAAAAAAAAAAAAAGGAAAAAAAAGGAAAAGCTTATTTCCCTTTGTGCCCTGCAACTGTTGCTTGGATACTGTGCACTTTCAATAACTTCTAATTTACAGTTTTGTGATTCTCATGCTCCCCTGTTAACCTCGCTTTCCCCAAACTTGCCCGTCGATTACATTTCATGCGTTGCAGACATTGTGGCGATGCATCGCGAATCAAAGATACACATCAATTTCGCAAATCACAGCCCTAATTACAGAAACCCAACGTGTGCTGTCTTGTGGTTTAGAGGCCCAGTTTGTGGGCGGATCTGCCTTCGTGGGTCATGTTCTAACAACCTCTCTGTAGATACCGCTCTCCTGCTTGTTAGGTTTCATATTATAACACCACATGATTATATAAATCACAGCCATGCATTATTTCACCACTTTTCACAAACACTAAAACTGCGTTATATTTTCCTGAAAGCCTGAACCCCGCTCCTGGGAATTGAGCTCTTTTAGTGATTAGGATAACTGAACTCTCACAGAGTCTGCTCTTTGAATTAAGTCCCCCTCCCCTTGCAGCAGGCCTCTCACCAGGCTGATCCTGCAGACTAATTGGCCTTGGGGTTGACGTGCAGTGTTTACCAGCGGTCCTTTGGGAGGCAGATGAACCGATAGAGGGGAAGGGGTGCTGCGGCTCCCCTGCCATCCCCGGCTCAAGGCATGGACCACTACTCCCTTTAAAGGTCCCCCGCAGTGCCGGGTCAGGACCTAGACTTTAGTCATAAGAGGCAAAGTTAAACTCTTAACTGAGTTGAAGTTAGGTGAATTAAACAACAGTTTTATATGAAAAAAGAACTGAAAAGCTTGGTGCATTCTGTCTGAAAACTGTTTTCCTCCAGCATTATGAGAGAATAGAAAATATTGGACATTTTCACTTGTTTATCACATGAAAAGGTATTTATTTATTATTAACCTAAGAGTTTTTTGTTTTGCTTTCACATTGCGTTTAGCTGCACCACATTGACAACTTATGATTTATGATTTTATGGTATGGGATTTCCATAGCTTAAACTAAATTAACAAAAGTCATGTCTTTATTTGGTAAAAGAATGCTCAGTTTCTGCTTTGACTTATTACTGATATTAGATATATAGATATTAGTGCATGAAACAAAGGGCCTTCAACCAAATCCAGCATAAACTAAATGTCTCACTGTCTCGATTAACTTATTACTTGCTGGAAATGTAAGATCTTTCTATTAAATGCTTCTATATACTGTCATGGCTGCTGAAAAATGCTGCAAAAAGATTATTTCCACCTTTGCCTTTCTGGGGTTCCAGAAAATAGGAAGTTAAATAAGATAATAAATAAGAAAAACTTACAAATATGAGCTTCACTGACAGTAAAAGTGTATTGTGGTGAGGTGGGATCTGAACCCAGGGTACCAGCAGAGGACAAGTGTGTGTGTGCCCATCCCACTCCCTGACCTCCACAATCCCACTTTCCACAGTCTCACTGCAGCATCTCAGTGTCAAACCTGCTGCCTGCGTCTGCTTGTGTTTCCTTTACGTAATCCTTTCATGGTGGGAAAACGTATTTCTCCCACTTTTTTTTGTGCACAGAGCGCGTATTTGCATTTTAAGACATCACGCTCCTTCCACGAAATTTCAGGAGACCGGGCTCCAATTAAAACTAATGTATTCTGACCATTGTTTTCTGTTTATTTGTCAACTTCTCGAGAACTGGAAGAACTTACTTCATCTGTTACATTATGTTCTCCTCTCAATGTAGACCGGCTTTGAGTGCAGCCAGGTTGTTAGTGGTTATGAGGGATACGTACCGATGGAGGGGAGATGTTGCCCCCCAGATGCATTAGGATCGCATCGGCTGTAAATTAACCAGACAGTCGTGTTTTGAAATGGGCATTTGTTTCAATTATCGGGATGGAGTTGTTTGTGAAGCTGCGCAACTTTATGCTTGCCTTGAATCTTTTCTGATTGGATGGGGAGCCAGATGGGAAGCACAGAAGACAGAGAAAGGAGTCATGAATTTGCTCACGGCGTATGGCATTCACAGTTTCTGTGAAACAAATCAATTACAGATAAATGCCATGTGCACCAAAAGAATGCTAAGACATTTCAGTGTGGTTTTTTTAGTCAGACTAAGTGGCATAGCTTTAGTGTCACTGACCTTGTGTAGTAGAAATAAAAGTATATAAAATCTCAAATAACCTTAGCTTTCATTTCAGGTTGAAACAGTTAATTAATTTAGGGTCATAAGTACGTCTGTGGCACTCCTTTTAACTCTCATTTTATTATGCATAAATGGTCAGGGCATCTAAGAAATGTGGATGAAATCCTCACAGCCTCAAACAATGCACAAACAAAACTCACCTCCGAGAAAGTCTGCAAAAATAATAAGAACATGGGACTGTGTCCTGTGGGATTTGTGGCATTGTTCAGCTTGCTCTTGATTATGATATTTCACAGAAAGTGGGAACACCACATCTTTAAGAAGAAAAACACCCCCCATTTCAAGCTAAAGGTAGGAGACTATGCTTTGGATGAATAACAGCCGAAACCTGGCCGCCTCGCAATGCATAATTTTAGGCTTTCTTTCCTTGTTTATGTGACGGGTGAGTCCACTTTCTTGTTGCTAATACCCAATTAGGGAGATGATTATTGATTGAGGTGTTGAAAGTTGACCGCTAATCTCCCTTCTCTCAGGATGAGTCGATCAATAGGTGAGTGTAATGAGCAACCTGCTCTCTCCGTGCTAATAAAATAGAATTACATTTAGACTGGATACATATTTGTAAAACAAAAGGATAAGGAGGATTTGGGACATAAATATCTTAGTGCATTTGCTGTAATATAACTCACGTGTCAGACAGGCACACACATGCAAAGGCGAACCCAGCACACAGTTCACAGAGCTCTAATGTTATTTTTTTTCGTTTATTGGCATCTGTTGCCTGTTAGTAACTGGTAGCAATGTGAGTGTCAGAAAAGGTGCAAAGACTTCTGCCAAAACCCACAAGCCATTTTAGCTCTTTGTGCTGTGTTCGGTGGAAAAAATGTTACATATATATCCAGAACAGTGATCAAACAAATAGGGTTTCTCACATCTCAAAACCTTCCCTTTTGACTAAAACCTAGCTGAAGAGCTTGTAGCATTGCAGGTACATGTAAGCAACGCTTCAAACTGAGGCTAAAGGTACTGCTACAAAACAAATCAACCCACCTTTTTCAATGCTAATTCCAGTGCTTATATTTTACCTTTAAAACCCCTGGGTACTTATAAACAAATGGTGATTAAGATCGAAGGTAAGCTAATGCCACCACTGGTTACAGAACAGCATGATTATGGCTAATTACTTCCAGAAGGCAATTCCCTCGCCATCCACTTTGTTTTGCCAACTTTGTTACGATGAAAGTGGCCTCGTGAATGAATGACTGAGAGCATGGCTTGTTGCTGACCCATCAAGGGCAGCAAAACAATCAAATAGTGCAATCGCCGGGCCATTATTGTAAACAGGAATGTGGTCTTCGAGGACGATTCAACTGCTCTTGACACATAGGTCCTATACCATTCCTGCCTTGATTAGACTTAATACTTCAGACAGTTTCTTGCATTTTTTAAATATCATTTTGATACATGCTTTGTTGTTTTGTGTTGATTTACTAGTGCTGTAGTCTGCCCATGTACTTGAAAATATAATTAAAACCCCAGGAAAAATCATGAAATGTCATGGAAACACCACGCCAACCTCCGAGGTGACACTTTCCTCTGAAAAGATGCTGCATTGTGCCGTAATATGGTCTCTGAGGACAGTGCACCTCTTCAGACCCTGTATTAAAATGCAGGAAACTTCAGGCAACGTGACACACGCGCTGCATAAAATCTGATTCTTCTGGTTTATTTTGACTTAACTGTCAAATATAGACATGTGTAGCAGTGATGAATTTACCCCAAAAAAATCTACTGCTACACCTGAAGATGTCTCAATAAAATAAAAAATTAAAAAGAAGCCAAGGAGGTTTTAAGTGTTTTCAAGTCTTGAAATGACTGGATCTGCAATGTCAAAACAGTGGTACAGTCTTTTAGTGACTTACTAAATAAAGAATAAAAATGCCCAGTTTTTCTAAATGAATGTGCGATAAATGTTTAGACACTATAGTATGTGCCATGTAGCCAGTGTGTATGTGCACATTTATGGCCATGTGAGCATGTAATGATGTCATGCATCAGTCAGCTCATATGTTTGGATCAACTCTGTATTTAACTGATGCATTGACAGCTGTGTCCCACTGTGTTTTTCCTTTTGGCTTCAATTAAATACAGCCTGCTATCATTTACATTTTAGAATATTACATTGATAATTAGGGCTGATGATTACATTTTTGATGCAGTTATAGCTGTGACAAATAAAAAATAAATAGATGAATGCAATGCAATGGTCTGAATAAACATATCTTTCTCACTGCTTTCTTCTTCTTGAGTTTAGGCCTGCAGCCTCGTTGTGGGAATCGTCGTTATGACAACCAGACCAGACAGAGCTAATTGACACCTCTACCAGCTAATTTGCTAAATGTTCCGCAGCCAGATGTTGATTTTCTTAAATGTGACTGGTCGGTTGATGTGTGGCCGCGCTGTTTTGCTGAGCTTTCCTGGCTCGCCTCTCGTTTTGAGGACACAACCTGCTGAAACAGGGGCATATTTGTGCATTTCCAGAATTTCTCGGGACACCGGGGCCCATAGCTTGAAATTGTGACTGTCCCGGTCAAACTGGGACATCTGGTCACCCTGTAAATGGCTGAATAATCACTGGCGTTGCATGGAAGCTGGTTTCTCCTCGACTATTCAGTGAAATGGTTTAGTGTGACCATACTTTATTCATACTGACATTTACATTTTACACATTTAGTTAACTCTGTCACCCACAGTGACTTATGATGAGGGAACTGGTGGGGAATCAGTGTCCCGCTTCCACAGGACAGATTGCTGTTAATGGGGACGCTGACTGCTGCAGGAATCAAAACTTGGTGGTCTTTCTAATCACAAGGCCCCCCTCGGCGCGTCTTATTTAAGTTTTTACTCTGATGGATGTGGAACAGAAACATCCATGAATAGGGAATATTCTCGTCTTTGTACTGCGAGAGAAAATTTCCAAGTGAATACTTGAATTGGGTTAGCTTGCTCTTACCCTCCCTTTAAAGTTTGGACTTTTATCACTTGCCAACATCAGTGGAGTCTTTACAGGTACACTCTTTCAAAAGTTTTCCTTCTCATTTGCAAAGCTAGGTTAAGCACATGTAAAAGAGATGCATTAGGAGTACGTTGGAGGCCCGGAAACAAACATTTTCCCCTCCTCCCCTGCCTTTGACAGGCGAGTGACAGCTATTTAAATGCAAACTGTCATTAACAAACACAACCCTGCGCGACACCTGCTTTAATCACGGCAACAAAGGCGCAGCAAGTGGCCGAGTAGGAGCCCCCTCTCCGTGTGATATTCAAATGATGGGGCGGTGCAACATACAAAAACAACAACATCAAAGAATAGGCTGTGCAGAGAGAGGGAGAGATATGCAGCACCGAGTGCCTCCTAGCACCAGTGTTAATCAGTTTCATTTTTAAAGTGATTAAAGACAGAAAGACCAAAAGTCACTGAATCACTTACCCTTGTGATGAGGAATTGTCGTGTTTTACTTGAAATCAGATTTTTAACACGTTGATAGTGCCTGCAGAGGAGATTTAAAGCCGCTTTATTGCAGCAGTTCACTTTTGCAACATATTCATGAGACATTTTTGGCATTTTTGACATAGATTGTGAATGTTATACCCACCATCTGGCCAAGAATCTCAAAGTACCCCTGATCAACACCAGATCTAATATAATTAAAGCTATAGTGGAGATGCTAACCAATGTGAACTATTAGAAATGTTAGCAGCACCGTGGTCTTGGTGTCAGGTGGACCCACAGAACCATTTTCTGGCAGTTTTACATGAGTCTCCTTTTGGACTCTGACCTGATTTGTCTTGGTTTTGGTTTCCTGTCTTGGATTGTTGTCACTCTTCCCAGCCATAACTCAAATGAGGAAGTCGTTGGGCTGTAACATCCCACATGCCCGCCAAGGCCCAGGCCCCTGTAACTAATGCATGGCATTTGTTTTGATGAGTTATTTTTTTTAGCAACTGCAATGGAGTTCAGAGAACCATATTTTACAATCACGTTGATGTAATGTAGTCACATGTTATTTATCAAAGACAATCTGTTGTTCTCTTGATCCATCACACACATGCACAAACACACTCACTTTGCTGTATGCAGGTTTTTGTTGGTGTATATCTACTTGACACACACAGACTCATATTGTCACTGTGTTTTCATGAAGTTCAGTTTTTGGGGTTATGAAACCTTTTCAAAACTTATTTCATGAATTGAAAAATGTACAATTGTCAAGCTAAAAAAACAAGGCTGTTTTTCTTAGTTTCTGAAAAGTTGACATTTTGGAGATTTGGAGGTTTTCACTGGACAGCAGCAATATCAAGGACCCAAGGAAGTCTTTTGTCCTTCTGCTCCACTGTAATTCCATTTGTATGTTTGTTTGTTTCTATCTTTACTCTATCTTGTGCCTCTGGTAAAAAAAAAGAACATTAAAATACTTAATATGTTTGTCATCCCACTAAAATATATCTACATCTGGCTGTATTGTGAGTAAGTAATGAGTTTAATGCTACCTTCAGTTTTATTGCTGCTGATCCAGTTCTCAATGTGCCGCCCAGACTGCAGCTGCATCAGCCATATTTCCTCCCCATCAAATGTTGCGATGCTGTAATTTTGACTGCGTTTAATTTTTAAATAGGAATCCTTGAAATGAAACAGACATGCACACACACACACACACACACGTATATGGAGCAGTGCGATGATTTTGAATACAAACAAACAGTCTACCTACTCATTCGATATGCAGGGCCTTTGATTCAGATGCATCACTGATTAGAATAATTCCTCATCGGAGTCGTGCATCTGGGCAGCACAGAGCAGGAGACGTGGATGCATGTTAGTTGTATTACTATAACTTTGGGACCAATGTAACTGCAATTATTAGACATCTGCTGCCATCCCTGGAGAGGATAAATCAACAGCCACTCTGAGTAATCAAATTTAATCACACAGCCACCAGCCTACTGGTTATAATTAATGGACCCAGTGTAGCCTATAACATATATCTGTATCAGGCCGCTCATGAATTGCAACGCATAAATAAGATATTAATATGTCACAACATGTTCCAGAGCTATCTTTTAACCTCTATCAGACATCTATAAATAAAAGTCATCGTACAGAAGTCATGTCTAACATAAATAAATAAATAAATAAATCATTTTTGAAAATTTTGAGAAAATTATTAAGAAAGTGTTGCATTAAATATTTTTTAATTAAATGTTGTACACTAAAATAAATATAAAAATAAAATCCATCTTATCAAATACTTATATTCAGTGTTTTTCTTAAAGCAACTAAAAAATAAAAACTTCCAGTGGGATGAGATAATCCCACTTCCCATGCTAATCAATTTGTTTACAGAATTGTCTTGAATCAAATGTCATTTTATTGATCCTAGTGGGCTGATCTGCCTCATTCTGCCTTGTTTCAGCATATTTATACTTGTTCCCAGAAAATAAAATCTGAAACAAGTGAAACTGCATAACAAGTGGGATTATCTCATCCCAATGACAGATTTTTTTCATTTATTTTGAGAAAAACAAAATTTGAAGACTGACTATGAGACTAAATTACTTGCTAAATTGGATTTTTTTTTTGGCGGTGATGATGTACTTTGCAAGCCTCTATCTTTGAGTGTGTATTATGTCAGGCCAAACTTCCACGTGTTCATTGTGCAAACTCTTCCCACTATAAGATTAGACCTTCAGTGCACGCAAATGCCCGAGCCATGACAGTGAATGATGGCTATATTTAAAACCATAATACTTTTAATAAATGGAGTGCAGGGTGCACCGTGAACTTGTGAGACGTGATTAAATACTACAGTCCCGTGTTAATTAGATTCCTTCAGGTGTTAACTGCGAACGCTAAGCCTCCCAAAACGCATCACCGCCGAAGTGTAAACAAAGACGCCCGACTGCAAAGGACCCTTACTATGTCAAAAAAACAAATTCACCTTTATACTGACACATGGAGCTTATGGCTTTGATCAGATAAGGGTTTTTGGGGGGGGGCGGTGCTTCATGCAGATGTGCGAAAATCCCCATATCCATCAGCGAGACAATCCAGATGACATTTAGGAATGGATGGAGGAGAACCTGCCTGAACAGAACAGGAAGTCACTTGCATACAAAGCCCTGATGCGTCATTTTACCCAAAACAGACAGATCAAATCTCTCACGATTTCCCTGATCCTGTACTTTACTGATTAAGATTTGCGAGTGTGAGCAAGCAACAATACTTTTAATTTCATTTTATTTTGCCTTATCTGTGACAATCCCACCAGATCAATGGCAGAACATATACGGTATTGGTAGAATTATACTGTAAATCTCCAGGGCTCAAATGGATCAAGTTTCAGTATTTTTTCAGTATTCTCCATCTTCAGTAGTACAATTATACAGAAAGACATTTTGGTACGTCACGTGATTAAACTCTATATCTCAAGGATTTCCATGTCTCCTTGCTCCCTCCGAGGCATCGTCTGAGTTTTCCCTTTGACAGATGCCAAACAGGCGTGCTTGATTTTGCGTGTTTCCCTTTGAATTTTTTCATGTGTTAATACAGTATACTTCACAGAAAAGCAAGCAGACATTCTGGTGGTGACTGTGGGCTCTATTTACCATTCTCAGTGATATGAAATAATAAATAGATACATTTCAGAGGTGGAAAGCATCAAGAGACTTTGAATATTGAATACCAGCTCTGCGAGAAGTAAGTTATTTTTACTCGCCTTTTTGTGTGTGTGTGTGTGTGTGTGTGTTTGTGCATGTCGATGGAGATTCATTATTCTTTGTGACCCATTAACATCTTCAAAAGCAATAAATGCTTTGTTTTTCTCTAAACACTGAATTCTTTTATGTAATTTAGCTGTGGTAGAATATTCAGTAAAATCTTTGCACCTGTTTAAAGGTGCACTGCGGAAAATTACTGAGGACTGTTAAGACTCAACTAAGGATGGAACTCAATGGTTGAGTCAACATTGTTATTGTCAGCCTGACTCAGTGATATGTTAATAAGTGCTTTTTAAGGTTTTTTAAGGTGATGGATGATGTCACTCTCACAGTGATGATAATGAGAGATGAGCATGAAGTCCTTTAATTCAATGACACACATTTCTGTTCGTTCTGCCACCGAGTGACACAATCTCTTAGTTTTATGTAGAATATTAATCGGTTGAACTCTGATTTTCCCTTAATTTCCCTCTTAAGTAGCTTCAGTGTTAGAAAAAATCATTTTTCCCATATTGTACGACAGGGTCACATACATACATACATATTATGTATCTGCCAGTTGCAATACTTCACTCAAGGTACATATATTGAAATGGTTTCACCGTTACATCAATAGAAAGTATCTAGATGTCTTGTGCCTCGTTTTATTCACATTTTCCTTTAATTCAGCAGGACATATTTGGTGTCGTTGGAAACCTTGAGATCTCCGCTAGAATTTGACATTAAGCGCTTCGGGTCTGAACAAAGCTCTGCAGTGCAGCATGCTTTTGTAATGACAAACTCACCGGTGGGACCAGCAGGGTTAATATGAATGGCTGAGGTGGTACAGTCCAAAGTGAGTTAGTCTGTATGCTTGAGTGACACTGCAGTCTGATATGACCGGTGAAATCGGGTGGGACGAGGAGCAGCAGCCACTTGTCTTTCCCAACTGGGAGCCTGGGCAGTGACAACTAAAGACAGATCCATATAAAATATAGAGAAGGGCTCCCAAGGAGGCCATGTGGCCCTCTGGCAGTACATCATAATTTTGATAGACCCTTCAATGTCAACTAAGGAATCAGTCTAAGAAGCTGTATTTTTTTTCCCCTCAGCAATGTCTTCTCCACATTCACAGCGTATTTTTTCTGAGCAAGAAAAGAGGCCATGAACACCTACTACAACCAATTTCCTCACTATTTACTTTCACGCAGCATCACTCATGAATCCTTGGTCACAAACAGTTGCGTTTCTCTTTTTTTTTTTTGTTCCTCCTTACTTTTAACCTTCCCACATGCTTGGTTTGTGGTGCTTTGGGTGAAAATCTTGGCTGCATCCACTGTGTAGGAGGTGTGGGCAAATTAATCTGGCTTTTTGGTAGTGAAAACCAGTCAGATGCAGCTGCTGATTATGTGGTAGTGCAGGACATGTAAACACCTCAGGGCTGCGAGGAAATCATTGATTTTTGCCTGTGAGGTTGGAAGTCAACTTTGAAACCCTACCTTGGCGCAGCAGTAGGCCAATTACTGCTTTAGATTTCGAAGGAACCTTTCCTTTTGTTCACCATCGTTTAAAATTAGTGGACGTTCAGTAAGCATAAACAGTAATGCCAACAACAAAATCCCTGACGCTCTACTCAAATAAAATGACATTCAACCTTGGCTCTTTATCTCCTAAATGCTATACGAGCAGTATATGTACATTGCCAGTAGACATATTTGCTTAAAAAGTCCACATATTTACATTGCTATTATTATTATAAAATGCAGCAAAGTTATTATTAGCGTTTGCTCTCCCTCCCAGTCCTCATACCTCGAAAGCATTATAACAGTGTGTGACTTTGTTAGGGAAATACAGTAGTTCCTCCACAATCGTCTCTCCTGTGTCCTCTATTTATAATTTTGAGCAACATATATTATTATGCATCAAAGGGTTTTGTCAGCATATTTATAATTATTATTTCATTATTTTATTGGGTTGTGCATTTCATTATTTTAAGGGTAGGAGGGGAGTGGGAGTATTCTGTCTTGAACATAAAAGGAAATATTAATAACTGTATCACCGTTGGTCACTTTGTGGGCTTATAAAAGTCCCTCTGGATATCTCAGCCAAATGCAATGCTAAGCAGATAAAGACGCAGCTTTTTTACACATTTTATTGCATTATGTCCCCCTTATTCATGATTCTGTCTGCTCGAGTGTGGCAGATGATAAGCCTTTTACTTGGTTTTCATTGTCTGCGATTGATCAGGCTCTATCAATGATGATTCATGGGTGAAGTAAGTGCAGCCAATTCAGTTTCTTTATAAGAATCCACCTTCCCGTCCGCGGGCCCCTTTTCATTGTTTGTACTGTAGAGCAGGTTGCATCAGGAGGCTTGTGAAAGCAATCAGACTCTCTCTATGAAATGTTGGTTTTATCTAAGCCTTCCATTTACCAAAATCTTGTGAAGCAAATAGAGCGAAGTGGATCAGGTAGTTTAAATGACACATCTATTGACGGATCAGAGTATCCTAATGCTTAAATCCGTTCCTTGCTTAAAACCATGAGGGTGTAACTACAGCACTGCTTTGTTTTGGCTGTGTCAACTACAGTATAGCAACATACTCTGAATTCATAAGCAGATGACAAACTATTGCTACCCAATTATTTACTGTAAAGTATGTGACCTTAGAAAAAGAGTCCAATCTAAGAAAATAACCCGAAGGAAAGAAAATTATTAACAAGAATGAATTATGCAATCGTCGTTGGAAGACATTGCCTGGGGACATCGAGCCAGATTTATGTGAAATGATTTAGGAGATAAAACCAGGGTGTGCTGCATTTCGGCATGTACATATCCATTTATGTAATTAACTATGAGTGCTCCCGTTAGCGACAACGGTTAATAAGCTCCAGTGGGAACATGGGGAGGCAGGTGAACCCGTGGCCCTGGAGATGTTAAACACAGATGAATAGATGCCATAGCACACACACGGCCTAGTAAATCAGGTAAAATGAGCACTGAAACAGGACGCAAATGGGCCTCGCGGTGAAAACTCAATATCGCATAAATGGACAGGCCTCTCATAGATATTGGAAACTGGTAACCTTGCCACTGCGAGCTCACCTCTTCTATTGCTCACATGCCCAATGTACATTTACTGGATTTACCTTCTTCAAGTCCATTTTAGCCTTCAAAACCTTAAGATATAAAGGTTGGCCATAATGGGTAATTGGCTAAATTAATGTGTAATTTTAATAGCACTGATAACAACACAGTGAAAACAATATATTATACTGTAATAGTCTCAGTGTTTCTAATTGCTGCAGCTTGACTTAAGGTTATAGGGGCGAGAGAGAGAGAGAACATGTATTAAAAGGGGTTTGATCCTGTTAAAAAAGCAAAAGATAGATCAATAGATAGATAGATAGATGCTACAGAGCTTCACTGAGATTTGATAAATCTGCTTCAAGTGTGACCCATTTAAATCATGAATTTTGTGGTATATTCCTCAGAGATACTTCACAAGCCTTTACTGCCGCCTCTCGCTTTTGAATAAATCTCAATTGGCCTCTCGTATATACATCAACTTTAGCTATTATTGTTTTTCCCACTCTGGTGTAGAGTGAAATGTCAAGCGCTGAGACTGTGAGAAAGCAAAAAACCCCCGGAACATTTACACTGCTTCCACTGTTTTAAAAAAACATACACATGGGCACACGAGGTTGTCACTTGCAGTTTCCCTCCTATAGGTAAGTGGAAATATAACCGTGAGGAATCTTTCCTTAAAATGTGCTGCATTAATCTTGATGCAGTGTTGTTGTAATGTATAGTTTCAAGCTGATTTTTTTCGCCTCCAAACCGCCACACTGTCATATTTCATTAAGAACCAATGCAGCACACAGTGTACCAGAGAGAATATAAAATAGAGAATAATTAAACCGTTTGATGCCAGAAATATCCGTTGAGATTCATCTAATTGCAACACAATGGAGCCGAAACTGTAAAGGGAATACAAAGGAAACACACCACGAGTGTGATGACCAACAAGGGTCATGTTTGAAATAGTTAAAACGCAATCTAAGTGCAATTTACTTCCCGACCAAACTATGGCGGAAAAAAATTGACTTTGCGACAATGGCGCGCGAGGCGACACGAGCATTTTTGGGAATAAAGGTTGGGGTGATTACAAACGGTGTCTCTGAACAATTGCGGCGTAAACAATGAAGGACAATGAGACGGAGCGCCGAACACAGCTCATTACTCGTGCTATTTATTCCCGACAATCTTTCCTCTTGCAGACATTGCATGCAGACAAATTCCAATCACCTTGCGTCACATGGCTAACAGGGTTATCTTGGTATTTTTATGATCTTTGTAATTGCATTAGAATGAGATGAAATTTGCTCCTACACAAGTACAGTCACTTACATTGTTATAATAATAATATAAAATTCTGTAATAACCCTATAACAATGCCATAATCAGAGAAGTGTCCTTCAATTAAGTTGGCCCTAAGTGCTGGGTGTTATGGACTATTAAATGGTGTCTAGAATAGCTGCACACTCGGCACTTTCATGAAGCGGGGATGGGGGAAGCAACACTGGCTCAGAATATTTTTTTTCTCGGTGTTTATATTTTATGAGCTTTTTTGGTAACTTTGGGCCAGACATCCCCGAG
>OMLF01021404.1:19268-31820 GCA_900302615.1 Holocentrus rufus | reverse complement strand
GGGGGATTGCACCGTGACTGAATAGCCCAGTGACCAATCAGATCGCAGATGGGCCGGGCTCCACATTTCTCCCAGTGCTACACGGGCCCTCAAAGTTTGTTTATTCGCGGAATGCAGTGTGTGATGAAAACGTGTTAGTAAGTAACCCCCCTTTCTACTAATAATAATCAAATGAAACTGATTGGGACGTTGGATAACACCGTGGACTTTTGGGAACGCGTACCGGTGCCATTTACGCACGGAACACGTTTGCGCGACCTGCGTTTTTGCGCGCCGGGAGTCTCGCTGGAGGCTCTGAGAGAGTAGGTGTCGGCGCATAAGACAACAAGATCTGAATTACAACGACTTTAATGTAAATCTGGAAAAGAGGACAGACCAAGTTGTAGAGAGAAGAAACTTTGGTGATCGCGGAGGCTTCCGTTTCGGGGCGCCTCGCCGGTGCGCATTTTAGGAAAAAAAAAAAACCCTGTTTGATCGCTGCTTGATCAATATGAAAGATTGAAAGATACTGTTGCAGGCATGGACTCAAGACACTTACATTCCCCTGTAGTAGTCAAGATCAGCTTTTCCTTGGCTACCAGAAGGGGTTAAACTGTATCTAAAGGGAGTTTGGAAAACCCAGCCTTTCTTCCCCACACGGATCAACTCATTGGGTGGGAGCTGAGAGAGAGACAAGAGTCCCCAGCAAATCAGGAGCTAATTGATTAAAGAGACTTCATTTGAATAGGAGGGGGGCTGGCGAGGTGCCAATCGCCTTTCAAAGAAGCCCCCCGTATGATTAATCGCAGAGCATTATTGATAATCATAACGGGGCACATGCGCGGTGGATGGGCTCGATTTTCGTAATTTTTGAGAAGGTTTTGTAGTCATTTTTTTTTATTCTTTGCCTGCTGATGTGCCAGCCAGCATGTCGCGGAGGAAACAAGCGAAGCCGCAACACTTCCAATCCGACCCTCATCTGCCCTTATCGGAGCACAATGGTGAGTCCAAGTCGCCTACAACTCTCTTTATCCCAGCACTGTGAATTTCTCCCACTTTTCCGGGGGATTTCTCATGTCCACTGGCAAGACTGATAGACAAAGTGATTGCTTTGAATCAGGTTTTTACACCGACACTTATTATTACTGCCTTTACAATTCCAGCGTGTTGATCAGCGAAGTCTGTATACTTTCCAGAAAACTTCAGGAAATCGCTTCATTCACTTTATTACAAGACTGCAGAGAAAATAAACTAGTTTCTAATCATCATTCTGTAGATTTTTTGGTATTATATAAATTTAAGTATATAAGGGAAGTACAAGCAGCCTAAATAATAGCGCAACTCCGCTGGATTTATCTTCAGGTTTCCGCTGGGTGCGTTACACAAAGTTAGTAAGATTACAAAACCCTGGAGGCTCGACTTGATAATTAAGTATTCTTTTTTCAAGTAACTGACAAACTCTCCTCAAATGAATGGCCGACTTAGTTTTGGGCTGTTTTCGCTTCTCTGGGAGGCTTCGCTGTGGCTCAGGCTCGGTCTCGGTGCGTCGAAGTGGACCACCCTGCCGTTCCTGCGACCTCTCAACTTTCCATGGGTCCCAGGCATAAAAACAGCCCGTTTCTGTTGTTTCAGCCTTCTACTGCAATGTCTTCAGGCGTGTTTTTTCCTCGATTATGAAAACCAGTTTCACTAAGTCGTTGCCTAATTGCACAGCAGGCAACCGTCCTATATTTTTTTTCAAAGTTGGATGAAAGGAGGAAACAAACTATGTTGCCTCCGCGGAGCGCAAATAAACACACATCCTCTCATAGTCCTGAAAATATCCTGTTATTATAACACATTATCCAGACTCTGCTCTCTAACAGTAACCTCGTAGAGTTGACAAAAGTCTTTCTCACTCTCTCGCTCTCTCATTCGCACACACAAACACACACGTATTCAGCACACACGCTGACACCACACACATACACACTCACACACATTCGCTCACACTCGAGTCCCGTATAATTGCAAAATAATCTGTAGGATTCTAAAATGTTAAATTAATTAAATAGGTTCTTTAACTGTAACGCTTTATGAAAAGTCCTAAGCCTTAAATACACTCTTCTCGGCCTGCTGTGAAATTATCAACTATCATTACAGCTACCAACTATGAGAGTTTTTATTATTCGTAAAACAAACTGTAGCCTCTGTCTTGGCTGTGCTGTTAATTCAGCTCTTACAAAAGTGGCATTCAGAGTTTGAAATCCAGAGCTGTGTATAGAGTTTTATATAGGCAAGCAGAAGCCAGTCGTGTTGTAAATAATTGTGAATTGTTACAATGTTGCTGAAAAGAAATTATTTAGAAATGTACCGACAAAGCAAAGATGTCCAGATAATGTGAGTAATGATTACACTGAATTGCGTAACGCCACAGTGTATATTGCGTTTCACACAAATCTAGCAAAAATATTTTTTTTGACCGACTTTTCCATGGCAGACTCAATACCACGAAAAATTAGAATTTATATTATACAATTTTAAGTAATTCTAAGCAGGCCTGTGTTTGACGCCCTGTGTTAAACAGTCTGGTCGAATTTTAGTACACAGCATTTGTCTATTTTTATCAGTTCATTGATGTTAAAAATATAAATATTTTCACTTACACAACACATACAGATTAAGTTTTTAAATTATTCTTAACGCTGGCTAGACTTGATACAGTGTGTGATCTCTGCAGTTAAAATCCACAACATTAATATTTTCAAGGCTCATATTTTTAATGTCACCTCCATAACACATAGTGGTTAGTTGAAATGTTTTCTTCCAGCAGAAGCCTTACATAATAGGCATTTGAGGCCAAGTTAAAGTGATTCTTGTTGGAACATCAGGATAAATTCAAAATGTAGTTCATCCCTGAATGAGACTATATGCTTTATTTTCCCTGTAATTCTAATTTGATGAAGGTAATTTTGTCACTGTCCCCTGGCAGACTGGTGCACACTGACTTTCACAATTAATACCCAACACCGTGCCATATGTTAAAATAGCTGCAAATGCATTGTGTGTGTAATTCTAAGGCGAGGGACATGTTGTATTTGGATTTCTGCTAATTAGTCGGCGACTGCTGACAGTGCAGGTAACAAATGGCCTGTCTCTGTTTTCTGGAGACTTCTCATAG
This sequence comes from Holocentrus rufus, assembly GCA_900302615.1. NCBI lineage: Eukaryota > Metazoa > Chordata > Actinopteri > Holocentriformes > Holocentridae > Holocentrus > Holocentrus rufus. The sequence continues at coordinate 28,681 of OMLF01021404.1, read as the reverse complement.
GCAGAAGTGAAAACGGGACGGCGTTATATTTCCAGTCGCATGTCAGTGATGCTGAGGGCAGTTGTTACTGGGAGGTCAGCGTGAGAGCCACAGAGGGTGGGATGTTGAGCTGTTTTAACCTTTGCCAGTGTCCCTCTGTGTGGAGGTGATGAGAGTTCAGGGCCCAGTGTGTTGCTCTCTACCTCGTCATTGACCCTGCTGATCGGAGCCACAGGCGGCCTAGCGAGGCCTTGGCTCTTTATTTAAGTGTGTGTATGTGCCTCGCAGTCCTTATCAATGTTGTGGCCGTCCCCTTTCGCCCTATCAAAGTGGCCCCCCTAGAGGGGAGATTGGCAGGGCAGCCCCCTTCGCACTGTTGTTACCCTGCAAACAACAGAGATTCAGTTACTTGTCGTTTTGCCAATGTTTATATAGTGCAAGTCTAGATGTAGCCTGAAGGACTTGCTCGCCTTTTTCCCTCCCCTTAAGCTTTAAGCATGTCACCAGGGCAGAGTTTCTGAGAGTTGAGTCTTGCCCTGGACCACGGCAGCTTTAGTGGAACCCCATCTAGTGTTCAGTGGGATGAGTTCTGGCGGAGGGCTGGAGGCGAGGTGTGCAGAAACCCTCCTGAAGTTACAAGTGTCAAGAGGCTCGCAGCGGCCCCCCTGCAAAAAAATAATGTAGGAACTCTCAAAGCTCTCCGTCAACTTTTCTACTAATCCTCGCTTCCTTGTTTCACATATTCACACTTTGGTCAGTCTCTTCGCGGCTCTGTCCTCTGCTCTTTGTCTCTCCTGACACCCTTTAGCCCTGCGCACTGCTTATTGTGCTTTTTTTGGTGGGGATCATATGGAAGTTTTACAGACTCCATCTTCATGCCGTCTTGACTTCATCTTAATTTTAATTCAGAGTTAATCCATGCTATTTTGGGAATTAAGCCTAATGCTAGCATCTGTGCTGTTTGCTGTACTTGTCTTTCTCATTTGGATAGTGGATTTGTGGACATGCATTGGTTTAGTTTTGATACTTTTTTTTTTGTTTGTTTTGGTGCCAAGCATATGATGTAAGACATAGCCTCATACAGTTTTAACATCCAAAACAAATCTGTGTAAGCATTTAAATCAGTTATTGATGATACACACATTTTCAGACAGACTTATGTATTGCAGCTGTAAGGAGGTCATTTTCTCTTGATATCTTCTCTCTCATTCCTAACTTAAGGTACAGTTAGGGAAGAAGAGGCAGTCCAAAGAGCACAGTTGCGAAACAATTTGATGGGAATGATTTGCTTAAAATCCTGACAATGTAGACAAACACTGGCAATTGGGAAATATCACATAGTAAAAAATGTTAATTATTTTTTTATAATTACTGAAATATAATTTTTGGAATAAATGCCTTTTATTACCTCTTTCTTTTTCAGTAATAACTGCACCAAACTTTTTTAATCCTGAAAAATTTTTAATATTTAGGTTTTAAGAATAATTGCTATAAAGAAAGATAATAATTGACGATCTTGATATTCGTATGCTTATGCATAATTGACTATGAAATATTCTTATTTTTGTTGCGAAATGGAGTTTTAATTTTAGAAACACTCGTGCAATGAAGAATGAATGGTTAAGAGTTAATGTAATTTCAGTGGTACACTGCATGGCTTCTGCACTAGTATATACAATAGTGTGTTGTGTATTTTTGTCCTGTGTACTGAATATTGGACTTGACACACACACACACACATACACACAACGTTATCTATCTTATTTACATTTGGCGTTCTGGGAAACTAGTTTTTCTACGTATTTTTTTCCTCTGTTTGCAGCGGTTTGTCGTGATTTTTAAAAGACAAAAGTTTGATTTTTGTCTTGTTTTCATGTCATCTGTTTTCATCCCATTTTCATTCAATTTTCTTCCACTGACTTTTGTACAGTCAGCCATGCAAACAGACAAGGCGCTTATATAATCCACACATTTCTCACACAATAAATCAAACACATTTTTTCATTATTAACGCTTGAGGGTGAGGGGGTGTATGTGGGTGGGTGGATAGGGGGGATTTAACATGAAAAGTTATCATTAAAGTTGAGTCTTCCCGTTTGCATGGTTTGGTGGTGTGAGGGCCAGGGTTTACTGTCATGGCAACTTTGCGTTATCTGATGTCTTCGAGCAGAGAAACATTGAGGGAGATAATCCCTGAATTAAACAGGATCTGCTTTGAGTCGACTGAGATGAGCAGGGCCAGGCTGTGCCGACGATCCCCGCCGCTCCCATGCTGCGCGAACAATGGGAAGGCATCCTGTCTCTCTGTGGGGCAGGGCTGCACTCCTCTGGGTTTCATTTGCAAATGAATTCTTGGCCCTGATGAAAATGTTGAGGGGCCAGAGCCACAATGAAAGGGATTCATAGAGAAATGCAATTTGTAAATCAACTTGTATGTTAAACAGTGAGATTTTAGTGTGACAAAGAGGGAAGAGAATAGGGAAAGTCTGGAGCACAGCAGTGGCTTAGGGGGCAGGGGTGTTGTCTTTCCTTTCTTTTCCCTGACTCCTCCTGTTTATTAAAATGGAAAATCAAAAACCCTGTTTCTATGCACATTTGAAGGATAGTCATTTGTTTCGTATTTTTTAATCACTGACAAAAGGACTTGCAGCATCCATATTGCTTCGTGTGTAAACTGGTGCGTCTAGTTTTTCAGTTTTGATGAGTTTGTGATCCATGTATTATGATGTGCCACCCGACTTGTTAGTTTTGACCCACACATTTATTTCAAGCGATTACTTATTTTATTTCATCGCTAAGATAAGAATATTACTGTTTGGTGCCTCTTCTATAATTGATGAAATTTATTCGTCAAAGTTTCTTAACTATCATGTAATAGAAGTATGGTGGCTTTTCATAAAACTATAATTCGGCATAATTGTAAAGAAAATTCTTTTTCACATCACAGCCATTTTAATCATATCAGGTAATTTATTTTCCAAAAGGTATTAAATAAAATAAATCTTTTTTTTTGTTTGTTTTTGTTAATATTGTTTGTTTTTTATTCTGCTTGGCTTGTTGTGTCTAAGTGGGTGCACATAACAATCTGGATGCCACCGGCTCGGTTGTTCATGTCTCACTGTGATTGCAGCCTGAGTGGATACAAATTAGTTTAGTGACATAGATAACCTGTCCAAGATGCCTATAGTTGGCTGAAAATGAGCAAAGTTGACAGCAAATTGAAAGTCTAATAAGTCCTTCAAATGCTTGATTTGCGCCGAGTGGACAAGTAGACTTTGAAGGGCATGGAATATAGGAAATCAATGCCTTTCTATGAAATTTCATTAAGACCCAATGTCCTCACTTCACACTATTCTATATTTTGATGGATTATCTGAAGAAAATGATTACCTTTTGTGGCTCTGATGAAACCCAGATGTACATCTTCAAAGATCACTTTTAAGCAATATTTGAGTAGTGCCATTGATTTTGTTTCCCTTCTTATCGTGTTTCAGAGGCCACTGCATTGAATAAGGCCTTTTCTCATTTCTGTGGCTTATTGTTGCTTTTCGATCGTTGTTTTTGTGAACACATCAAGGGGATGAGTGTAAAACTGATTAACTTAAGATTAACAACAATGGAATTTGAGGAGATAAAGCTGCTTCTTCAGCTGCAAAACATTTCTAATCACTAATCCTCTGTTTCCCCTCTTTGTTTTTCAGGGAACACAGAACCTTGCTCAGAGGACCCCCCCTGCAAGGAATCAGATGCCCACGTCTGCAGCAGATGTTGTGCTGAGTTCTTTGAACTATCAGATCTTGAAGAACACCAGAAAAATTGCACTAAGAATCAGTTAGTTCTGATAGTGAATGAAAATCCTGCCTCCCCCACCGGAACCTTCTCTCCCGGTTCCCCTCCCCATAATCCTGATGACCAGATGAATGACACAGCTAATAACACTGATCAAGCGGAGTGCAGTGACCTTTTGGAGCCCAACACTCTCGAAAAAGAAGAATCCATGGACGTGGACGTTTCCGGAATCAGCAGCGGTCATGAAGAGGAAGCCAGTCACACAGAGGGCAGGAGCCCCATCAACACGGGGAGCAGCCACGGCGGCAGGGGCAGCTCCGGCCCTGCAGCGGGCACTTCAGCTATCTCTGCCCCTCTACCTCAGCTGGGCAACCTGACCGAACTGGGGAACTTCTCTATGATCAACAGCAATGTCATCATTGAAAATTTGCAGAGCACCAAAGTGGCAGTGGCCCAGTTCTCCCAAGAGGCCCGTTCCTCTGGGGGCCCCAGGGTGGCAGTGCCCGCCCTGATGGAACAACTCCTAGCCCTACAACAGCAACAGATCCACCAGCTTCAGCTTATTGAGCAGATCCGCCACCAGATACTGCTGCTGGCCTCCCAAACCCCAGAAATGCAGGTACCCCCAAATTCTGCTCCAGGCACAATGGGGCCTGCTGCCAGCCCACTGACCACACTCAGCTCCCATCTCTCTCAACAGCTGGCTGCAGCCGCAGGCCTCGCACAGAGCCTGGCTAGTCAGTCAGCTAATATCAGCAGCCTGAAGCAGCTGGCTGCAGCGGCACAGCTACCTCAGCCCAACCCCAGTAGCAGTGAGACATCTCAGAGCATTAGCACACTTGGGCCATCAACAATAAATGCCCAGTCCTCTGATAAGAGGCCGAGTCACATGAGCAGCCTCCACTCTCAGCTCAGCAATTCATCACTAGCTAAGTCATCCACGCCAGCATTTGGAATAGGTAGCTTGTTAAACTCTGCAGTCAATCCACTTCTACCTCAGCCCCCACCTGGCAACCCAATGTTCTCCAGCTCTCTGCCCAGTGTTGGCACCACCGTAGAGGACCTCAACTCATTAGCAGCTCTGGCCCAGCAGAGGAAAGGCAAGCCACCAAACGTCACTTCATTTGAACACAAGAGCAGCTCAGACGAAGCTTTCTTCAAGCATAAGTGCAGGTTTTGTGCCAAGGTGTTTGGGAGTGACAGTGCCTTGCAGATCCACCTGCGCTCTCATACTGGCGAGAGACCGTACAAGTGTAACATTTGTGGCAACCGCTTCTCCACCCGTGGTAATCTGAAGGTTCATTTTCAGCGTCATAAAGAAAAGTATCCACACATCCAGATGAACCCCTACCCTGTCCCTGAGCATTTAGACAATATACCAACAAGCACCGGCATTCCATATGGCATGTCAATGCCCCCTGAGAAGCCTGTCACCAGCTGGCTGGACAGCAAACCAGTCTTGTCCACTCTGACCTCCTCAGTAGGCATGCTGCTCCCACCAACCATGCCCAGCTTGCCACATTTCATCAAGAAAGAAGATCATTCAATAGCCATAACCAGCCCTTGTGTTACTGCTAAGAATGACTCAGGTGCCGCTGAGCCGTCAGCTAAAAGTAATGATGGAGTGTCTGAAGAGGGTGAAGGTGCAGCCCTGCCTACCTCAAATGGGAAAAATGAAGAATGCAGCCACTCCTCGAGCTTTATGACAAATGTGAGCTCTGCCTCTGAGAGCACTGCTGAGTACACAACATCTAACAGCCCACCTATGATGACCAACCCTCTCATGCCCCTCATGTCCGAGCAGTTCAAGGCTAAGTTCCCTTTTGGAGGCATTTTGGATCCTCTCCAGGGATCAGAGACCTCCAAGCTACAGCAACTTGTGGAGAACATTGACAGGAAAGTGACAGACCCAAACGAGTGTGTCATCTGCCACCGGGTGCTTAGCTGCCAGAGTGCTCTGAAAATGCATTATCGCACACACACTGGGGAAAGGCCCTTTAAGTGTAAAGTCTGTGGCAGGGCATTTACTACTAAGGGAAATCTAAAGACGCACTACAGTGTCCACAGGGCCATGCCTCCTCTTCGAGTCCAACACTCCTGCCCTATCTGTCAGAAGAAGTTCACTAATGCTGTGGTTCTGCAACAGCATATTCGCATGCATATGGGTGGGCAGATCCCCAACACCCCACTGCCAGACAGTTATCCAGAGTCCATGGGCTCAGACACAGGATCATTTGATGAGAGAAACCTTGATGACCTGGACAACTTCTCTGATGACAACATTGAAGGCATGGAGGAGGGCCCTGACAGCAGTGTCCCAGACACACCCAGGTCAGCTGATGCCTCTCATGACAGTCTGTGTAACTCCCCAACTCCACCTGATGTAGCTAGCCAGGATGGGCAAGAGAAAAATTGCCAGCAGAATGCCCAAAATAATGAGACAGAAGAGCTACACGCCAGCCAAATGAGAGCTGCAGCAAATGGCTCAGTGGAGGGGGATTGTCTCACCAATGACTCTTCATCTCTGGGAGGGGACATTGAAAGCCAAAGCGCCGGGAGTCCAGCTGTGTCAGAATCTACCTCCTCCATGCAGGCGCCATCCCCCACTAGCCTGCAGCCACAACAGCATAAATCCCCGAGCCTGGAAGAAAGGCACCAGAGGGCCTTATCCCTGGAGCACATTAGTGCAAGCCTCATGCACTCTCACCCCTCCAGCATAGGAGCCCTAGACCTGACATCTGTCAACCCCTCTAAAGAACCCCTGGGCATGATCTTTCCCTTCCGTGAGCGTAGCATCATCAAGAACACAGCCTGTGACATCTGCGGGAAGACTTTTGCTTGTCAGAGTGCCTTGGACATTCACTACCGAAGCCATACCAAAGAACGACCATTCATTTGCACGGCCTGTAACCGAGGTTTTTCCACCAAGGGGAACCTCAAGCAGCACATGCTCACCCATCAGATGAGAGACCTGCCTTCGCAGCTCTTTGAGCCCTCAAACACCAGCCTGTCCTCCAGCCCAACCCCCTCCCTCCTCTCCGTAGGCTCTCTCATCAAACCTGAGGTCAACGGCTTCCTCCATGGCCTTCACTCAGAGAGCAAGGACATGCCCCCTGGCTTGGTCACATCTTCTGCCTCCACCTCTCCCGTGCTTTCAGCTGCTCCACCGCGCAGGACACCCAAGCAACATTTCTGTAATACCTGCGGGAAGACTTTCTCCTCCTCTAGTGCTCTGCAGATCCATGAGAGAACCCATACTGGGGAGAAGCCCTTTGCCTGCACTATCTGTGGTCGGGCCTTCACCACCAAAGGAAATCTCAAGGTAAGTTTAGAAACACCCAGAAAACTGTGGTCTGTGTATCTTTGTTTAAAACTTTGTGTGTGAGAATGTTCTTGACAAAAGAGTCTCAGAACTACTGTTCGTTTTAATTAATTTGGTGTGTCAGTGCACTAGGCATTAAGAGGTGGTAATGTTGTATAATTGATGAAAGGAACAGCCCTCTGAGAAAAGCGGACCTTAGTGGAAAGGCTGAATCACCCCATTAATATGATTATTGGGTAGAAACTTGAGAATGTGATCAGCAGAGCACAGCTGGGAATGGTTCGGTTAAGAGAATTAACTACAGTTACCAGAGGCAACCATTCTGAGCTGCGTCAGTCTGTAGTTTTCCATACCTGATCCTGTGAAAACTGTCTAGTGACCTTTGATCACTTATGTAATAATATCCGTCATCTTTAAGATATGGGTCAAGGAATTCTAATAAATGGAAAAGCTAACAGAAGATTTTTTCACCAAAGTTGCCGTCAAACTGCTTTTATATTTTAAGTTGACCCACATGGCAAACACTGGAAAGTCTATTAACCTTTTGTGCTATCCATGAGATAGATATGAAACATAATAATCTGAATGTATCATCTTTCAAACCATGGTAGGAAAAAATGTTGGCCCTTGTTATGGAAAGGGTATGGCAGAGGTGAAATGTCAGATGCAATGAATCAGAGCAATGAAACTGGACAGTGTAATCTTAACCCAAACCCTGTGGTCCCCTCGTGAGACAAACAAATTAAGGCTTAAATTAAATACGGTGTATCAGTCCTGCCAAAATAAGATGTTTACACCATGATACCTCTCACAGCAGAGGCAACTAACTAGTCTGCTGCACCCAGGGTGTGAAGCTATTTTAATTCTAAGTCACGCATTATTATTTTTTTTTCCATTGCATCATCTCATGTGCAGCTCTCATGGCCAAGTTTGTAAACATCACTAATTTTCAACCCTTTTGTTGCTCTGTCTCTCTCTCCTCCCTCCCACCCTCCTCTTTCTCTGCGTGTCTTTTTCTCCCCTCCCTTTTTCTGTCTCTCCATAGGTTCACATGGGCACACACATGTGGAACAGCGCCCCTGCCAGACGTGGCCGCAGGCTCTCTGTAGATGGGCCAATGGCCTTCCTGGGCACCAACCCTGTCAAGTTTCCTGAGATCTTCCAGAAGGACATGGCATCGAGGGCAAGCAACGGGGACCCAGCCAATTTCTGGAACCAGTACGCTGCAGCCTTTTCCAATGGCCTGGCCATGAAGACAAATGAAATCTCTGTGATCCAGAATGGAGGCATCCCACCCATGTCCGGCAGTGTGGGAAATGGCGGTAGCTCTCCTATTGGTGGCCTCACCGGCAGCCTAGACAAGCTGCACAGTACAGAACCCAATGCTGCGCTGGCTGGTCTAGAGAAAATGGCCAACACAGAGAATGGCACCCACTTCCGGTTCACGCGCTTCATGGAGGACAATAAAGAAATCGCCACCAACTAGCTTGTCCTCAGTTGTACACAGACTAATGAAGATGCCTAAAGGCATACTGTACACAATAACAGACACACACACAGACGAGAAAGAGAACAAGACAAGGACAAATAGAACTGAACTGCTTTGGCTTGCCATTGAAACTTTACGATCACGAGTGTGAAGACAAGTTGCTTTTTTGTACAATGTACATGTTATAGTTTTAAGGAGCTTATTTATTAGTGATTATAACCTTGCTTGAAACCAAGTGGAAGCATTAACAGTTAGGTTTTTTGTTTGTTTTAAAGCCAGAATGGGTATGTATGAGTGCTTAAAAATGTGCTTTTGAAATTTAGCATATCTGGGTAGATAACCTTACCTTGGCATTAAGTTATTTTCTGTCTGTAGTAACTATAACAAAACTGTCGATGTTCATGTGATGCATTAGCCCTGTAATAAGCAAACAGACTGGCTGTAAATAATGTACACTGATCTCCTCTAGATGGTCTAACATCTGTGTACCCCTCCTCCTTTCCCCCAACCCCCACCCATACCCAAGAAAAAAAGAAAAAAAAAAGTGAAACTTCAGGCAAGGGACTATATATGGTAGTTCCATTCTTTCCAACTGCTATTCATCTGTATTTTATTTAAGGAAGAAAAAACTCTGAGGTTCACAGCATTTCAACAGTTTCTTTAGTGTTTGTTGTTACGTTTCTGTGTATTGTACTTTTTACTTTTCATTTTACTTTCATAGTTCTTTTCCTTCAGTCTCTGTTTTTGTTGCTTGTATTTTGGTGTGAAGTTGAAAGCAAGACAGTTGCTAAGAGGGGAACATTTGGACGGGCCCACTTCCTGGTTTTTGGAACT
>OMLF01021396.1:0-17361 GCA_900302615.1 Holocentrus rufus | reverse complement strand
AAGCATGTGTCCATATGCTGCTGGGATGGTGGGAATCTCCAAAAGGAATTTTCTCCTTGGCTAGGTCTCCCGGATGCCTCAGAAATGTAGTCCAAGGTTGAGTGGAGTGACGGGGACGGGCAGACATGCACACACACACACACACATGCAAAGGAATAGAAAGAAGGCATGAGGCAAGGGCACAGTGGTTACATGACTGGTTGCCAGAAAAGAAATAAAAAATTAAGCAGTTATATGTGCAGCGACAAGAATATGACATTCTAATCAAGCACCATAAATACAGGCTGCTTCTTGGCTCCAGCGCGACTGTGCAAATTCCTCCTTTGCTATCTTCTGCCTCCATGACGGGAAGATGAGTGAATATTTTGATTCTGCACCTGTGACTCAATGGTGCTATACTTATTGATAATAAGAACAACAACCTAATGACATTCAAATGAGCATGAGTCAAGAAGGAGGGATTTAAGCTTCCTGACATTCAAACACACACTTGACATTTCCTTTGAAGTGCCTGGTGACGAGCTGCTTTATTTAAAGAGTCAATGCCATTTTGGAGACTCTGGAGATAGATGAAAGAGCTATTTGACCAGACACACATAAGGGGTGGCAAGAGCTATCACAGAGCGCAGGGGAACAACACAACATTTCCAGCAATAACAACTCAAAGTTCCTTGTCATAACTGGCAACAATTTTAAAGGAAAAATCCACCCAAGACTTTAACACAGTTAGTAATAGCTATTGGCAATGCAGCGTGCATTTCTGGGACTACTTCTGGGACTATTTTGTTGTTTTTAATGGTGCATTTTCTTGGCCAAAACAATACAGAAAGACATGACATCATCTTATTATCATGTTATCAACTATGTCTTTTGAAATATTTCCATAAAAGTTACTATGGACTTTGATAGCAGGACATTTTTCAGTCATCTAACATATCAACTGTAAATGTCAGGCTTTGGTCAACAATCTCAGAGAAAGAAATCCAATGTAGAAGAGGCAGATATCAAACAGTAGTCTTGATAGGAAAATCACTCTGAAGTAGAAGGATGCAGGTTGAAGAGAAGGGCATGTACCAAGAAAGAAAATTGCAACACTTCACCGGAAAATAACTCCTGGAATACGCTGAACAACACAGATTGATGACGTCTAACAGCGTGAGATTATCAGAGGGTGAGGCTTCTCTTCTCGGGGTCAATGATAGTCAAGCACTGAGGGAGAAAAACTTGAGTTTGTAACTGGCACTGACACCGAATGCTGACGTTGAGACAGTCGAGGTTTGATGACTGATGGTATCTTCAACTCTGACTGACCCATCGGTGGGTCATTTCAAATACTTTCCATGCAGCTGAGCTTTGTTCATTGTATTGTAGTAGAGATCTCAAGGTTTCCCAGATACCAAATACGTCCTGCTAAAACATGTGGATAAAATAATGCACAAAAAATTAAGATATTCTCTATTTGATGTGATGATGCAGCCATCAAGCAATGGCATCTTGGGTTTGAAGATTTCACTCAATGGAAGCATGATGTAGCTTCACTGAATCATCGCAATCAGCACATACAGAATATTTATGTGACATCGTCTTACAATCTGGAAAAAAAATCTAACTCTGAAGCTACTTAAGGGGACATTTAAGGGATAATCAGAGTTCAAGGAAATTTGATGACAACATCAAAAAGGCAATGCTCTTTCATGTACCATCCCATTGATGATGATGCTATTAGATTATTACACCTCATTTATGAACAGCTACTACTAGAACAAAGATTAAATGAAACATATAGAGCAAGCGATGAAAAGTCCTCGCCTGAGAACTGTGCATGAATATATGGTGCTCTTTTGCAAAAAATCTGATAATGACGGACAAAAAGTAAATACAGACATTGTTCTGCCAACGGCTGTCCAATCTGTTATTAATATCTAATGCCCAGTGAAAGGCGTTGTAGCCAATACCAACCCGGCTGGCTCGATACTGTACAAACACAGTTGTCCTGTCGGCAGTGCTGAGAGCAACAGAAGGGACAACACAGGACAGGTGGTGACTACATGTGATTCATTGTTCCTGTAAGAAAGCACCAGTCCCACTGGTCGCCAATCATCCCTCTCTCCCTCTCTCTCTCTCTTTATCTCTCTCTCTCTCTTCTCTCTCATCTGTCTCTCCTCCTTCTCCCTCTCAGATTAGGTGTGAAGAATAATTAGCGGGTACTGAGGAGCCCCTGGTGGACTGGATACTCGTGGGAGCCTGGTCACTTTCTCCACCACCAAATGTCCCTGGCAACACAGCTGACAGTGGGCCTCGCTGCATTGATAATGAGAGAGCTGCACTCTAGCGTGTGTGTGTGTGCGTGTGTGTGTGTGTGTGTGTGTGTGTGTGTGCACGCGTGGTCAGCGTGTGGAACAGGTTTGTTTGTTCCTTGCCACCATTTAGGAAAAAACAAGACAGCATTCAAGCGTTAGATGACTGATAAACACGTACAGGTTTGACAAAAGCGAGCTCATTGATTTTATCGCTGTGTCCACCGAGGGAAACGCACTCAATAAGTGGAGTCAGTTAGCTCTAAGAAGAAGAAGAAGAAGAAAAAAAAAAAGGGCAGGCACTTCATAACATTGGCAATTAGCTTGCCTCCCTTTAGCTTCTTTTAGCTCCGTTTAGCTTCTTTCAGCCTTCTGATGTTCGATATAATTGCGTTTGTCGTGGCTGTCACAACAATTTGATGACTCATCAGAGGGAAACGGGGTGAAGAAGTGACAGTGTCTCATAATTTCTAGGAAAACTTTCAGTTCCACTTGTATGATTGATACACTCGCCTGGTGTCTCTCTCTCGCTCATTCATGTGGCCTGGTGAGAGTGAATTAACATTTACATAAATTTAATCCATTACACAGCAGCGGCTCACTTGACAAGGAGTGCGCTAAAAATGGATCTGGAAACAAAGTTGGGACTCACTTAATCATGTGACACCCCTGATCTCCGATCTTTCAGGTGGCGACAGAGAACAGAGAGTGAAGGAACATGATGAAGAGATCAAACGGAGGCCTTGTACCTTGTACAAAGATGTAGAAACTCCTCATGGTAAACACAATTGCATGAACAAGGATTACAATCTTTTTGAGCCCAGTTTGAGTCCAATCCTGATTTCAGCCTGGTCTCATTGTGACGACACAGTTTCCATTCACGATCTTAATTGCAAACAAATGAACCTCCCTGGCAAATGCTGTTAAATCAGCCTAAAAATTATGGATGAGGGCAACAACTGGCAAATTTCTTATCCAGCTGAGAAGGAAGCACTTGGCCCAGTCTCCAGATGGCACATGGATGCAGGAGAGACAGAGCTCCACTGTTGCATCCATACAGATGAGTGGAAAGCTGTGAGTGTGTATAATGTTGCAGCCATGTTGGTGGGGGGTGTTCCTGACACCCTGGCATGTCTCATAATCGGCTTTCCTCAGTGACAGCATGGAGCCCATAGGAAATGTCTCACACACACACGCATGCACACCTGGCTGGAAACACAGGAGGTCTTATTCTTCCAGCTGTAGAACTGAACACGCACACAAATGCACCAACACACACGTGCATATATACTGTATTTGAGCGCATGAAGCAGCATCCGATCCACACTGTAATTCTTACAGCGGGAGGTTTCACACGCGTTCACACAGGCCGAGCGAGCCTCGCTGTGAGAATCAACACATACACACGCGATCGGGAGGGAGGATTGAAAGATTGATAAACAAAAAATGCATATTTCCAGCCTCACGCTGAGAGTTCCATTATGCCACCTGCACACAGATAGTAGAAAACGCCACTCAGGGCGGCGGAGAGGACACACACACACCGAGAGACACACATATTCGCATTCCCCTCACACACGCTGTCACACAAAATGCAATCTGGGCATCACACAGAGGTGTACACTCTGGCATCTCGCTGATGGCTTGCCACTGTGTTCAAGCCGACAGTGGGGCCTGCCATTCATGCAGCTGGCTCTGGAGAGGGCGGCTGGGCAGAGACCCGGAGTCGTGCAGGGAAAAGCTATTGAACAGAACAGCGAGGAGAGAAAGCCCTCAGACGCCGTCACAGCCCGTGACCTTTCTCACCAGTTTACATCACCAAGAGTGGCTCCCCATCACCTCAGATTGCAGGATTAGCCCTACAATGTCAGGATGCCATTATGAAACCAGAAATAAACAGATGGTCGTTACCGAGGGCAACGGAACACCAGTCGAATATGGGAATTAGTATTCGATGTTTGGCCCGTGTAATGGTGCGTGCTGTGCGTGACCTCTGACCGTTGTGCATCACAAGGCGAATTTTATTCCTTTTTGAGCGGACGAGTGTGAAGGCATCCTCGCCGTTCTGATGCTTCCTGCTAGAATCCAACCGACCGACCGTTTTCATTTCCTGTGGCGACCCGTGGAAGTCACCAGTCACCGTGTCCGACAGCCCCATGAATAACTGAGGTCCGTTATCTGTTCCAACTCACCCGGGGACACCGCAGGAAGGAAATAAATGTGAAGGCCAGTGCGCATCAATAAAATTCAACAACATGAAAGACTTTGGAGAGGAGGCAGAGGTGAAACTGGCCTTTTAACAGCCGAAGCATCGCAGCTACTATATACATATACATATGATATACACGACCTCTGAGGACACTTGTGAGTTTGAATAAAGTACATAAAGATGCTGCATTCTGAGAAGATTGAAGAATTTGTTCGCAAGAACACATCTTTCAAAACTGCATTCATTTCTATAAACTAAATCCCCCCCTCTCCCCTAGATAATATCAATCACAAATATATACAAGTAGACTAATGCATAGAAAATATTGGCTTTTGTGATAGAATTTGGGATTCTGATTAAGACAGTATGTTTTGCAAAGCATTACATCTCTTCTTCTTTTTTTTTTTTTTTTCTCCAGGAATGACATTTATCTGTTTTTGCAAATTAGCATTTCGTGTGTGTCTTGTTAAAGGTGCAGCGCAAAAGGATTTGCACCCTGGTTGTCAGCAGATAAAATCATTTCGCTGGATTTTTAAGCATGCAAAGTCAAATAGAAGGTTGTGCATGACGTTTTCTAAATAATAATGTGTAATGCTATTTAACATTATTCAAATACTCGCCATCTACAAACAGTAAGTGCAAGCAATCAAAGCGAACAAAACAAAGAGTACAATAAAATTGCAGTTTAATAAATTGGCAAAGAAGCTTGATCTCTCTTTGCACTGCCCATCTAAACGAACAGGTGCAATGACTTAGAAATGATGGAAAGTTGAAATACATACAACCTGTCCCCTGTGTGTAAACTGTTGAACCCTGAACCCTGATGCATGCAACAAAAACAGACTGAGTGACAAATTGCAACTTTGGTGAGTGTGTGTGTTTAAGTGTGTTATGTGTTGTCATTTCTGAACTTTGCAAGTGTTCCCCAAAACAACCTCCATTCCCGAGACACAGAGGTGAACAAAGTTTACTGTAACTGCGCACACAAATTGTCTGCCCTTTGCAGGGAATAAGCAGTCTAGACAAATAGCATCAGCAGATAGATTCAAAGTATTTGTTTTTCATTAGAGGAGCTCTCTTGACAGCAAAATATAAAAAGTTCAATAGTCATGGCGGGCCCATGTATTGTCTGTTGGTGCATGTGCGTGTTGAGCTCATCCATCCTGAATGAGGTTGCTCTGTCAGGTCTGTTCTTAATGAACCGTAGGGGGACCACATCCCGACCGCTCGCTCGCATCCTGTCACTGCCGGCCAAACGTCCTCTAGCTTATTGTTTATCTTCGAGTCAAGGTAACACACTCCCAACACAAACTAATTCACATGTGCTCTACATGGTGTGCATGTGTATGTGTTTGTGCATATGCTTAGCAATTGGTCCACAGTTAAAAGTAGGCACACACACACACACACACACACACACACTCACACACACCAGAGGTAATTGCCTGTCTGGTGACACTGGAATCCCTCAATCCTTTGGTGATCAATCTTAAAGGAGAAGATAAACAAAGCTGTTCCTCTGTCCTTTAAAGCAGTCTATCTGCCCTTGTTAAGAAACACAGCTCCTTTAAATGGACAAATGAGGAAAAAAGAAAATGCAACTGGCATGGGAATAGATTCCTATTGATCAAAAGGCAGAAAGTTTTTCCCTTTAGCTTTGCAGTGGAATAGCCATCCACAGCTAACTACTGCCTCATACATCAAGCCTATCATGTCCAACCACTGATTGCTTGTTACAAATATGATGAAGAGATGCAGCGAGGCTACATTAATTAGGCCTCATCACTGGCAACCATGAAGAAGAGATTCAGTGAGGTGCTTTTGTGTGTGTGTGTGTGTGCGTGTGTTCGTGTGCATGCATGCTTCATCTCTGTGACTTTATGCTACACTTTAGATTGCAGGTCATGTGAACTATTTATGTGTAACCGCTGAAATGCCAGAGTGTGTGCATGTGTGTGTGCATGCACTGTATGGAGGGAGGCACACACAGTGCAGAGCCATGACTTTGGTTAACAGTAAACACACCACTGAGAGCTCATTAGAGTAGCTCTCTCTTCTCCTCGCTGCACTGCTCCAGTGACGGGGCTTTAGCTCCAGCCATATCTGGCATCCAGCAACAAGCTAATTAGCGGCTAGCACTCATTACAGTCAGGCTAGTGAGCAGGGCCCCTCTCCAGCACATCATCTGTAGCCTGTCAGAAACACAGCATGCATGTTACAGTACCAAACTGACTCACATTGGAAGAGGCTAAGTAAAGTGCTTTGCTAAATAGACAGTGTTAGCCTCCATTTATTCCAGGCCCATCAAAATGACATCCACGGCTTCTAAAGGTCTTGCGTCAGTTATTACACTTGCCTGACATCCTGAGGGGGTCAGGAAGATTTTCTATTGGGTTAATGTCAAATATAGAGCTTGAATATTGTTTTGATTTTAGGCTTGCACAGGCATTGCATCAGCTGGGAATACCTAAACAGGAGCACTGACCATTTGTGCTACAGTGATATCACTTCTAAGGTGCTACAGCCTGATTGAGGACAGCACTGACTTATACCTGCAGAAATTCAATTAGACTGTGTTACAACCCCTGGAGAATGGCATGCAATTACAGTATCAGTGCCTCTGTATTCTGCAGACTCACCACACAAGCTCAGGCCAAGATCAACATGTACTCATCACTCTGTAGAATTTATACTGTAAAAAATCTAACCTCTCCATATCAGGTTAGCCGGTTTTTGTGTTGCATGACCATCCCGTTCCCCTCTTCACTGCCTCAGCAAGCATTTCTCTATGTACTATGTGATCCTCTCATTTTAAATGTCCTCTGCACAGAACAGTATGATCTCAAAGAATGAGCGTTAAGCGTACAATGGGGGTAAAGGAGAATGAAAACTCAATATTCATCATATGGTGAGCAAATGTTCGTCTTCATCAAAAATAGGAAATTGTTTCAAGTGAGACTACAAAGCACTTGCAGGAAGTTGGGGAGACAAACCTCTGACTCATTTCCTGGTGAGAGGAACATGTGGTGATAATATGGCTGCTGCTGGCAGATGACCTTAGCAGATCCAGATCCTCATCTCAGTCTAATCATATCAGCGCTTTTCTCAACACTTTACCCTAACATTTAACACTCCAACTGAGCAGCAGTTTGACACGTTCTCTCTCCCTCACTGCATCCCTCATTAAAAATGCAGCATATCAAGACAGGAATATTAATTCAACCTTTGTATATACTAAAAATTAGCTCTGAAACAAAGGCCTGACCAGCACTTTCACCTATTAATAGTTTAATTAAGAGAAGAACCCGATGGAATAAAGCAAAAACATTATGTAAAAAACCAACCTGAGTTACCATATAATTACTCCAGAAGGTTAGAGATTACACTATTACTATGCATTATTATCATGCAGAGTGTTTGAGGCTGGAGTGCAGCAGCAGACACAAGGCTACCTCCGTATGTTGAACAAAAGGAACCATGCATCCTTAATCAAAAAGGCTATTCATCACACAGGCTACATCCACCATAATGATGCGCATAGATAAGGAGATAATAAGGTAAATGAGAGGGAGAGTTAAAATAATACCGTAGCCGGCACGGTTCATGCACTGTTGCACGGCTGATGAATGATACAGGTCTCTCTCCTTCCTCCTGCAGCTCCTGCCTCTCTTCTTTCCCTCCCTTCTGCCCGCTGCAGTCCCCTGCCTCTTGCTTTTTTTTTTTTTTTTTTTTTTTGATATCGACTGGAAATGGGAAAGTGCGGTGGTACAAATAATTCGTCTGATGTCCCAAATCCAATTTGCTGGAAATTTATTGACAACAAACAGACATAAATGTGCCAGTGCAGAAGATACAATAAACGTTCAGACATAGACATACAGTACGAACACAACCGAGGCTGCATACCGAGACAAATGCAGACAAATACAAGCAGACCTTAAGACAGATGTGGGGACTCACACATATGTACACACACGCTGAGCCTCTCACGACTCACCTGTTGGAGTTGGCAGATGGTTCTGCCCAGGAGAACTGGTAATAACAGAACAATAGCCAATTAAGGAATGATTGAGAAGCCGAGGGGGCCAAGACAGTTCACGGATAGATTCAGTCAATTAGTCAAACGCTCCATTAGGAGATTGTCCACAGACGCCGTCTTGATCACCTTGCATTATGCAAACAAATCTGCTGTGTATTAGTGTTTGGGTTTGAACTATTATAACATGTTTTGAATTCGCTATATAATATTCATGAATATTTAAAGTGCATTAATAATGGTTTGGAGCCGTTCTGTTTTATATGAATGCGACAAAGATCCAACTTGGTGTGAGTTAATCAAGACACACCTACAGCACAGGGAGCAGCGGGCACATGCAGCTCGTACTAATTGCACACACACACACACACACACACAAGGAAGAAAAGAGGAGAGACTGTGTGACACACATGGCACCCTGTAACCTTGTGACTCCGCCCAATTAGACACAGTCGTTGCCTTATTCTGACACATGTATGTCCACCCACCCACACCCACACACACACACACACGTACATGCACATATACTCACACACAGGAATATGCCAAAAGCTGGGAAAAGCACAGCATGCAGACAGCATATCTCTCATACCACACACACACATACACACACACATGCACATAACGGACACATGCTCATGCATTAAACATGCACATACGTGAATGCATCCGCACACAGCATGCTGACTCTGCCATCTATCTCCTCTTTGCACAAGACACACATATATACAAATTCACATGTATGCGCACACACATACACACACATTCCTTGTGTTGGGATCAAAGGCATGTTGTCTTCAGATGTGCCATTCCCCTTTTCATGACCTTAAGGTGTCAGTGTTATCTGCTCCAGACACACACACACACACACTCAGACAACAACCCCACAAACTCACTTTGCCTCAAACACACACACATGCATGCATACTAACAATTCTCATGGAGGCAATTACAAAGCTGAGCCTTCATGTTGGCGGCGAATCAAATATTTTCCCCCTCTCCCGATACTTTGTGTGTGTGTGTGTGTGTGTGTGCATCTGGTGAGCTGCTAGCATAGTTGCTACCTACACAGCTACAAGTTGGCATATGACTACTGTAGCTGGCATCATTGGTGCTTTAGTGGTTTTATGGTGCTTTGGACACTGTGCACACTCCATAACTACAGAACCTTGACATATTTAGCTGTTATATGAATAAGTGGGTTCAAATTAAGCATTAAATGTGTGTGTGTGTGTGTGTGTGTGTGTGTTCCTGTCTCTATTTCTGTTGTCCCTTCTCCCATTGTTCGCCCTGTGGCAGTGTGCTGCCTTGTGTTGTCTTATTGTCTGTTCAACTCTTTCACATTGACACAAATAAGAAGTAAAGCAACTTGCTGTCTGTTGTCACATAACCTGGTAACAGCAACCATAGCAACCCCTCATAGAGAACCACTTTGCATACAAATGATTGTGACAGAAGTGTGTGTGTGTGTGTGTGTGTGTGTGTGTTAAGTATGTGTGAGTATGCATGAGATGCGCTAGTGCCAGTTTGTTGGTGGGTGGCAATACAAATTTGTGCGTGTGTCAGTGTGTGTGTGTGTGTGTGTAAATGTGTGTGTGTGAGAGAGAGAGAAAGACAGAGAGAAGCCGCTTGTGTGAGCTTGCACACATGCATACATGCATATGAAAGACAGAAAGAGATAGGGAACTGGTGAGAAAGAGGGAAGAGTGAGAGCACTGAGACCAATTAAATTTGTACTTGCCTTTTGATTTCAGTGTGAATACGCTCTGCGCTGAGGCCGGCACTTGATCTACTGCTCATCAGGTGCTGCTTATATTCTGGGCTTTTATGTATGAAAATGTATGAGAGATGGCAAGACCCATTTCTGTCTCCTGCAGTTTGATCATACACACCACCTAACATCTTCATCTTCATTATCATTACTAGCCTGTTTGGTTGTTAATGTCTTTTTATAATTCATGTCTTTAGTACAGGGAGTATATCATATCCGAATACCAATTAGAGATGTGGAAGAGCAAACTTGGAGGTACATTGACTCTAGACTACCCTGTGCTTTTCATAAAATAAAATTTCAATCACATTTTCATGCTGTGAATAGTGTTATATTATCTCCGTTTGCTGCCACATAACTGTACCTGAATAACTGTTGTCATCAGCATAAACGCAAACGATGAAAATATCTTCTTTACCATCTGCCTCATCATAGCATAAAGTCAGAATTCTGTCAAAGAGATTTCTATATCTCAGGTTGCCCAAAAAATTAGTCTGTTTGGCAACTAATGGGGCTGGAGATAGTTCCAAGAAATCTTGGCTAATTTATATTGGAAAGCAACCCAGCGTCATCACAGGGCAAACTAACAAAGGATAATGAAGACGTGCCTGTGATTGTCAGCCTGCGTGCATGTGTGTGATTTGTGTGCGTGTGTCTGTAAGCGAGTTCTTGCACGTGTGCTCAAGTGTTTAAGTGCATGTGTACATGCTTACTTGTGTTTGCGGTTGCTCGCGACGTGCACGTGTCTGTGCGTGTTCGATTGTGTGTGTAAGAGAGCAGGGAGGGAGCGGCATTTGTTAAGCAACGGGGGAAGATTGTGTTGATTGTCTTTTCCTCCCCTGGCCCTGGCAGCTTGCCCAACATCTGCAGGCCTGTGTTGTAGCTCTGCTATGATACCAGGGTGGTACAGCCTATGATGGATTATAGTCATTGCACAGGTACCCATGCAAAACTAATGTGTATATAAGCAGGTGTTAACAGATAGAGTGGTGTGTGTGTGTGTTTACGTGCGGTGTGTGCTGGGGGGAGCTTTCCTGTTTATGAGCAGGAGGGAGGGTGTTGTGTGTGCATGCATGTGTATGTGTGTGTGGAGGCATGGGTGGACAGGGCAGTTGGACGATTTCCCTTCAGTGAGTCAGGTAAAGACCTCAGATGTGTCACTTATCCTCTGCATGTGATGCTACCGCAGAGGAATATTAGGCGAACAGGCTACCCCAAAGTCCTGAAAAAGTGGAAAGCACAACCTCGTCTAGCATGGTCTTGGAGCTTTTCCCCGTTAGCCTTCTGTCTGTTTTTAGCTTGTTTAGTTTCCCTCTTGGCTCTCCTTTTGCTTGATATCACATGCATTGCACTCTGCGTAGCCCAACCGGCATCGCCTGTCTATGAAAAATGGATTTCTCCCAGTCCGCATTGCCATGGCAATGCACGGCTTACCCGGCAGTTCTGCCCTTTTAAGGATTTGCATCAAAGTTGCCGCGGAGATATGGAGGTGAAGAGGAGGGTGGGTAGAGAGTGATTTCCCTCCTCAGTCAGAGTCAGTAAAATAGCTTCATTTCATATTTTATACCATGTTGTACTATTTCTCATTATAGTGATATGCCATACCATAATACGGTACTAGGTGTGCAGTGGATGGGATGTGGGTGTATGTCTAGCTCTGTGTGTGTGTGTGTGTGTGTGTGCATCTTTCACCACCCTCCCTAAGACCCCAAGTAATTAACTATGAACACTAATCTCTTTTAACAGCATTACAATTTTCAGTCAAAGGGAAATCTAATGAAGTGGCTCAGACCAACTTCAATTGATAAATGAGTATAACAACAAGGCCCTTCAACACCTTAGGAGACAGGAAATTGCATATCGCTAGTTATGTCAAACGAATATGAAAGTGCATGCACCCCAAGGACACATGATGAAGGATAGGGAAATTGAAGACATGAAACTGAACCTGTCCAAAAGAGGGTGCAATCTACCACAAGCACTGAAACCAGATAAAACTTAAGATCCAGAACAGAATTTTCAAATCTGGGGCAATGTCATCCTTAAATTATGCAGATGTTGCTGGGGCAAATTTCGAGTTAAACCCACTTTATATCGTTCCATTCGCTGTCTTCTGTGGCCCGAAAAAGATATCAAGCATTCCAAAATTTGTCAAACCCTTCACAAATTTTGAGGTCCAACGTTTCACTGAACAACAAAGACCGACAATTCTTTGTGGATATCTGTCACTCTATCAAGACAAGGCTGCTACTTTCTTTTTTGCGAGCAACACAAGACACATTGTAATCTGCTGTGAAGTGTGTCGCTGGTGGGTTAAAAAGGATTTGCCGAGCCCTTATCTTACCTTTGAACACAACTCTGATTAAGACTGAGATTTCAGAAGGCTTGGATAAACAACCTGAGGTATCGGAAACTTGTAAACAAGTTTTTGAACGAAAATGACAAAAACAACAAAATGTCTCTAATTCTATAGAGAGTCGGGCAAAGCAGCCGGGCCTCAAAATTTTGATCTGAGCCTTTACATTTTGAAAAAAGTCATTTATTATACTGGAAAAAAGAGAGGGAAAAAAAAGCATTTTGATCAATTTTTCAAAATGCCTCCATTCCCACATTCAGGCCTGTATGAAACAGTTACTGAGATGGGAATTAACTATTTTAGGGTCATGTTTTAATGAGGCAGTGGCAGGACGATGTTGATCAGACACATTCATTGTCAGCGGTGAACTTTGAAGTAGCACATCTGCATAGCAGGGCACTCCATAAAATCCAATTTAGTCTAGCATGCAATTACATAGCAGTTCCACTTCTAATGGTCTTATCACGTCATTTCGATTGTTCAAAGCTTTTTGTGCATGTGGCGATGGTGGTGTGGAGGAGGGAACGCAGGGCTGTCAATGTGTGGATTTTGGATTCAGCGTATATCTGACAATGAGACTGTGCCCTACTTGCTCTGTAGAGTCTGCATGAGTTTGATTGCTGCCCCCCCCTCCCTTATTCTCTTGGATGCAGATGCAGATGGAAATGAGTGTGATGATCTGAGCGAGTGGTCTTTCAGCTGCACAGCCAGCTAGTTAGCTCTTCTTTAGCACCCTTGGGTGACTATGGGGGTCTCAGGACTGACACCAGGGTTGGGCCATGGTCAGTGGAGTGGCTACTTTCTCCGTCTGTCCACCTCCACACTCCATTTCATCCTCTTTCATTCTGCTTTTGTGTTTCTCCTTTTATGCAGAGCTCATCCTTCCCTCCCTGCATCGCTCTGAAGCCCCCTGCTCCTCCACCACTGTCATATCGCATTGTTTCTCTCTCTTTTCCAAATCACTCCTCCCTTTCCCCGCATCTCCCCTCCTCCCCATCCTTCTCTCTTTCCCTCTTGCATCTGTTTACAGTATTCCCAAGGGCCACCAGGGGCCAGAAGGGCCCATGAATAAGTCATTAACATTGGTCCCCAAGACTCTGTGATCATCGCCAACCTGTTCAAAAACATGGCGCCCCGCCACCTCGTTCTCCCCCCCGCGCCCCTCTTTCTGCATCCATAAGCAATGAAAATATAAATAAATAAAGCAATAGGGACTATGTGTGTGTGTGTGTTTGTGCATGCATGCTCCCACCTGAAGTCAAGACAAGTCAAGCAGGGTGAGATGGTTGAGACGTGATGAGATGGTGTTGTAACTTGAGTATAAGTATCCAATTCACCATGGAGTCTAGTGCTGTGCAGTATGTTGTGATATGAATGTATTTTTTGTGTGAATTAAGATAAGCTTTTGTCACATGTCCATTAGACAAGGAAGACATGCATTTTGCTTCAGTAGCTGGGCTTCTATCCAAGTATTTAGAATGCACAGTGTGTATTGAATTAGAATGGCTGAATGGATATGATGATAAAGAATCATCATCAGAATCAGAATACTTTATTGATCCCCATAGGGAAATTGAGTCAGTTGCAGTTGCTCCCATTGTAGAACAATAGAAATAGGAAATAAGAAATATGTTAAAGAATGTAAAAATATAAGTACACTACATGCTCTACTATACTAAATAGGAAATAAGAAATATGTATGTGAAATATGTACACTATGCTACAATAATGATGGCAAGTCAGTGATATTCAATATTCAAGTACATAAAACTGTGATGGACTTTCTGAATAAATGGATGATGTGGCATAAAGGCTCCAATTTCAATGGATGTAATATTGCGATGTAGAAACATTCTACATTCAGGAGGCTTAAATATTTACTTCAATCTAAATTATATAAAAGCATCTGATTCACAAGAAATGTTTTGTGATTTTCCAAAGATGACCTTAAAATTCACTTTACAGTTAGATAAAAAAGCATTTCAGGCAGAATTTTGCTTCAGTTAAGAAGAACTGCACTTGCTGTATTTGTGTCATTTTCAAAAGAAACTCCATACTAAAGGTTCATAATGTGTTGAAAGAATGAAAAGGGATGGAATGCTAGACTGATGACTGATACAGGTCAATTTATCTTTTTCAAATATGTGACATTAAGAAATCTGGACATGCCTGAACAAAGTGTAGTTTCGTCTGTCATTGGTTTGGAACCCAGACCTACTGTGGGTTGGTCAAACATGTGGAGACCCAAGTTTTTACTCCATCTATCGATCCAAAACAATTTATCAGAATATTTACCTGAGATAACCTTCCATGAGTGCTTCAGGTGGACAGGAGGTACCTAGCAAGGGACAAAATGTTATTGGTCTCTGAAAATTTGACTGCACAAACTTGAGCTCCTGGTCGATTGGGCAGTCCGTAAGGTCAGCCAAAATGAAAGACTTGTAGCATAATGAGAATTCTGGATGAATTTGATCAATAAAAACACTGTTAATTAGTCTTCGGCTAATGAAAGAAGCTCATTCTTTGAATTTCAATGCGCTACTATGCAAACAGGGGCAGAGTGGACAGATACTTTTGTTCACAACAACAAAACTTTGCTAAAAAGTAACTGCAAAGCTTTCTATGTTCTCGCTTGGTTGTACCAAAATATGATTTACTATACAAAGTAACCCTAAGTCTCGTTCTTACATCGCCAGAAATTAGCGAGAGGTATGGAAGCATGTGGACATATCTGTTTTATCACAAGCATGCTCACTGGCATTAAAAATGGAGGATATCTGGAATGCTAAAATTATGTTTGGTACAACAATAACACATTACTGCAATCAAGATGAGTGACTATTCTGAAAAAGCAGTAACATTTTTGAAAAGTTTTTTCTTTTTTGATCCCACAGGAGAGGATTTTCTTTCTTAAGGCACAAGGTGAGCCAGCCGGTGCGACACCCCTGGGGCAGGTGGGGGTTAAATATCTCTTTCAGTGACATTTCGGCGGCTGCACAAGATATTGAACCCAGGCCCTCCACTTGGGAGACAACCTCGCTGACCGCTGGCCCTCCTCCCTAGTCGGGGTGTTTGCACCTCACTACAGATGAGCCTGTCCATCATAAGTTTCATGAGTTGCACTTGCTCAGTGTACCTTGAGTTGCTTTTATAGCTACTATCTTTGTGTACACCCAACCATGCATGAAATCAAAGCCTCTATTGTTATGCATGTTAACAACTTGTATCAAAGCATTCTCATAATCAAAGTACATATAATTACATCATTGCGTGCATATATCACAATTTCTTTGTATCGGTTATTTAAGTCAGGAGGCACGGTGGTTCAGTGGTTTGCGTTTTTGCCTCACAGAAACAACCTTGGCCTTGTCTTTGTGCATTTTGTGTGTCTCTGCCTGTATTCACCTGGGATTGCTCCCACAGTCCAATACATGCAAGTCATATGAACCGGAGACTCGAAATTGCCCATATGTATGGATGTGAGTGTGACTGTCCATCCGTTTTAGCCCTGTGAAGGTCAGGTGACTTGTCCCAGGTGTCTCTGCTTTCTGCCCGGTAAATGCTGGGAAAGGCTACAGCCAAAGAATTGTTATAAGAGGGTAAAGACAATAAATAAACACGGCAAGAATAAGGATGTTGTTCCCCATGAATGATGAAGGTCCACCTGGACCAACCAGGAACAAATATGACTCCTTTATTTCACTCGTAGGTCCAGTTAGTGTTTGAAAATGCTGAAAAACAGTCATGAGATGCATCCTGCCCTCGAGTTCTGTCAGAATCTGAGATACTGTGCCAAACATTAACAAACTAGCGTGGTAGTATAGTATTTAAAAACATTACATGAGAGAAAACATTATAACAGAAAACATCATTGCAGTCTTAATATTTCGTTTCCCAACATATTCAAGATTCAGATTACAGCGTCCCACAGGTCTGAGTGTCACACGGGGCACAACCATAATGACTCGACACCCTGTAATCACACTTTAGCCCTTTCACTCATGCCACGCTGGGCTTTCTTGGTCGTGTACCTTTGCAAACTTAACCCAGGCACTTTAAAAGGACGCAGGCTGAAACAGAGCTGAAACATGAGCCTTGTTCAGTCAGTATGAACTACCTTGACAAAGTGAGGCAGTTCATTTCTTTTTTTTATTCTCTCTTCAGTCTCCAACAGCCCATCCCACTTGGGCTCTTATCTTCCTGGTCATACTTTTTCCCTTCATCTCTGTCCTCGCACAACCTCTGCTCTGCTGCATTCGCTCTGTCACGGCTTGGTGATTTGTTTTTTGTTTTTTTCTCTCTCTCTTCACTCACTCTCTTCTGTCTCTCTGTTAAAAAATTTAACTCTTGTATTATGTAATGCCTACATGTAATGTGAAGTTGCAGAACAGCACACATTCTGCCATAGAGGGTGAATAATGATAGCACTTATACACTTTCAACGGCCTCCCTGCTTCTCTCTCTCTGTCTCTCACTCTTTCTTTCTCTCTCTCTTCCTCTCTCTCTCTCTCTTACACACACACACACACACACACACACACACACACTCAGAGCAAATGGAGCTTGTGGCCTATTGCAGATGAAGTCTTTGACCTTTTAAAGTAGCAGTTTAGTACTTTTTCAATCTCTCACAATATCTATATTTCTTTCAACAGCCCACGGCAAACTGCGTTCGTACACGCCATGTGAACG
>OMLF01021394.1:18710-34039 GCA_900302615.1 Holocentrus rufus | reverse complement strand
ATGGAAACCCCTCAAGGACCATTGAAGGACCCTGACCCCACTTTGAAAACCACTGGTCTACAGCACATGATTTTGTAGGACTGAGCATCAGAAATGAGTAAAAGAGCCAAGAATTAAGAATTCTTGCAGAATCCAAATTTGAAACAATCACATTTCCTAAGATTATTTAGGTGGAGAATAGGCATGACTGCAGACCCTGCCATAGAGGTGACATAAAAAGGAAAAAGAATGGTGCATAAGTAGATGGCATCATCGGTGACCACTGGTCTCCCTATCATAATCAGCAATGTTGGAGGTAGATAGGAAATGATTGCTAGGATCAGGCTGTTGATAATGGTCTGGATGGCTCTCTGTTTCTGGGGGTGGATGCTTTTTCTTCCAGGGTCAGATCTCTTCAGGGTTTGGAGGATGAAGAAATCACAGATCCCAATAACCACAATAGATATTATGAATGGCACAGTGGGAAAATAGCTGAAGTATAAATCATAAAAGACAACATATGCAGCCCCGGTGGCAACTGTGACAACCCAAACAGCAACAACCATGAGAACCCTGCGAGTCAGACTTTTCTTCTCCCGGTAGGTGATGGGATGAACCACAGCCACGTAACAGTCCAGACAGCTACAAGCCATCAAGAGGGGTCTTCCATATACATTAAAGACAAAAAAAAAATTCCATATTTCTTCAATAACCCAAATGTTCCAGGTGAGATTATTAATTAAACCAAGTGGGATAAAGACCAAGGAGAGTATGTCCATGATTGTGATGTTCAGCATGAAGACGTCGTTTGGAGTGAAGCGGGTTTTCTTCCTGAGTGTCTGAAACAAATCCCACAAGACGGCAACACATGCAGGAAGCCCAACGGCAAAGCACAGAAAAGAAAGTGAAATCAAGATATACGTTCCCTTGTCATGGCACATATAAAAATAAAACTGCTCTGAGACAAACGCAGATTCACTGTGGTTGGATTCATTTTCATGGTGAAGATTCATCTGGAGCAACATCTCTGAGCAGAGAGTGGCTGTTGACAGACCTGAGAAACCAACATGTACTGCATCAGAACGGCAAAAATGTATTCACAAGCACATATTTCAAACAGATGCTGCAAATGAGAAAATTACGACATGCTATAAAATATATATCTATTATATCGTGGAAAATCTTTTTTTCATCAAAGAATCTCATTCACTCTACTTTAGAAAAATGTGCAGGTTTTGTCTTGACGTTCACTTCACTTTCTTGTCGAGTTTATCCATTACTCATTTATATGCAACTTAAGTTAATGAACAAAGAAATATGAGCACATACTGTACCTTTCAGGATGTTCCTCAGTGATATCTGTACTGAGATGCTGACTTGGATCTATCCTTTATAAAAGTGTCTAATATCTGTTGGAGCGTCCAGATTTATTTGGGCATGAACATCAATCAAAGTCAATGGCAGCTTTGCAAATCTTAGATATGGAAAAGAGCAAACCCACATAGCAAAGAGGAATCACAAACAAATATGCTTATCAAAACAAAATATACGTTTAGCAGCCCATGTCTGCACTGTACTGCCAGCTTTGGTCTTATAACCAGTCACTTAACAGCACATCAGCAGTCACTGAAAAGTTATTCTACAGGGAATTTGGAGATGCATTGGTGGAGCTGGAGCAGAGTGAAACGACTTTTCTTGAGAGATAAAAACTATATTGATTAAGATAGCCAATCACAGGACCATTGTGATGCATTTTACTCTTGTGTCAGTCAGGGCTCTCTAAAATGGCTCCTGTTGGTTCAAAATGCTGTTGATTGCTGGGTTTATGTTGTTGTTTGCTTGCTGTGTGTGTCCCTCCTGTGTTCCTGTACTCGGCCACAGCCTGGTTTTCGATCGACCAAACATAGATCCAGCAGACGTAGACCTAGACCTAGACATAGACCAAGTTCAGTATAAATATATAAATGGGGAGTAATTGGGAATATATAAATGGGGACTAACTAAAGGGCATTTTCTAGAGCTGTCAGTCTCCCAATGTTTTGCATATGGTTTTGAAAGATGTTTATTGCCTCTTGGTTGAATCATTTACTGTTGCATAGAAATACCTGGATTTTATTTTATTATCAATCCAAATAGCACAATAAAACTAATGGATCTGTGGCCTGGAAGAAATATAGCCTTAAGTCCAGTTAAAATGTTCAGTAAATTCTTAGCTAGTTTAAATTCAGCATACACACACTCACCTACTTGATAACATAATTTTAATTTCAAAGGTTGCCTTTCCATTGAAGACTGCTCATGTAGCGCCAGCAGTCATGTGAGATGATCTCATTACCAATGGAAATGACAAAGACAGGCAGATCATTTTTCATGCAGCTGTCCCGATGCAGGTGTGTTTGCATGCGTGTGTGCATTTTATTATGTCGCAGTGACTTAACTAAATTTAAAGTTAACTAAATGAAACTAAACTAAACTAACCTGAATGAAACGAAACAAAACTCAACTCAAGTCCCTAGTAATTTACATTTCTATAACCTTTGCCTGAAAAAACAATGTGAATGACAAAGGCAGGCATATCATCTGTTATGAAAACTGTCCTGATGCAGGTGTGTGTGTGTGTGTGTGTACGTGTTTGTGTGTGAGAGAGAAAGATAGAGAGAGAGAGTCAGACCTTTTCCTTTCCTGGTCAGTGATCGATCAAAGCCCAGCCACGTAACAGTCCAGACAGCTACAAGTCATCAAGAGGGGTCTTCCACATATATTATAGCCAGAAGCAAAATTTCACATTGCATAAATAAGTGAAATGTGCTAGGTGAAAAGATTAATTGTACCAGGTGGGATAAAGACCAAGGAGAATAGGTCCGTGATTGTGATGTTTAGCATGCAGGAAGCCCAAAGCCAAAGCGCTGACAAAAGAGAGAAGCCGAGATATGCAATCCCTGTCTTTTGCACATCTCAAAATCAAACTGTTTTCAGACAAATTAAGATTCACTGTGGTTGGATTCAGTTTTATGTATTTATGCAACATAACTGAGTGGAGAGTAGCTGTTGACAGACCTGAGAAACCAAGATGCACTGCATCAGAACAGCAAAAATGCACTTATAATCACAGTTGTACCTAACAGTGCAACTAGAAAGCAGGCTTATCAGCATGCACAAAATGGCTGTGAACATAATAGGAAATAAAGACTATGAGCTCATACAGAGCCTGCATGAGCAGGCAGTCATGAAACAGGCTACAAAAATCATAGCGTACTCTCAACATCCCCTCCTCTCTGAATATGAACCTCTGCCATTAGGAAGAAGACTACGTGTGCCAAAGTGCAAATCAAACCGCTTGAAGCTATCATTCGTTCCAGCGTCCAACAAGCTGCTGAACACGAATGCTAAATCTTAGTGGAATAGTGCAATGTGCAATAAATACACAGGCACCTCTGACCTGTGGCCAGTGGCAGCTTTCAAATCTTAGACATGGAAAAGGGCAAACGCACACAGCAAGGAGGAATCACAAATCAGCAAGAAAATGGATATTATAAATCTCTAAAACAACAATTAACCAGCCTGTACTGCCAGATTATATCTTATAACCATTTAGCAGCACACCATTCGAAGCAACTGAACAGATATTGTGCAGGAAATTTAGGGATGATTCAATAGAGCTGGAGTATGAGTCAAATTATTTTTCTGATTCCCACAAGTCAAGTGCACGCTGATACCAATACATTGCCATAATTACAAAAAGGCGGACGGGGAGGGGGAACACTGCACATTTTATACAGACAATACCTTTGTGTGACAAACACATCTGCTATTTGCCTACATTTGTTACAGATTTTACTACACAAACTTGCAGAGACATATTCTCAAAATCTATCTGACCTCATTCACTCCATATCTAGGTCCTATCGGATAATATGCTTAGAGCTTGTCATAAAAACAAACTGTTGCTTTCAGTATGAACTTTTGTGAACTTGCAGGTGTCACTACATAATAGTCATTTCATCATCAGGATTCAATGCCTGTCAGCTGTAGGAATAACTTTGCAAACCACACGGATATGGAAAGCAGAAATGCAGATTCACTGGAGAAAGGTACATAATTTGTCTTGGACCAATAAATTCCCTTTGACAAGTGATATTTGCCACAATTTGTTGACCCTGGTGCTGAATAGGTGAAAAATGTTCTCGTGTATGATATAACATGTAAAGCAGAATATGCTTTTTTAGTCACTCATTTGTGTTCTCAAGTAATGTAAGGCAACACTGGCAACTACTTGTTCTAATGAAGGATAGTACCATCTTTGATTATAATTAATTATAATTATTGAGCAAATGTGGCCGATAAATAAATAAATAAACAAACAAACAAACTGCTCTCCTGGTGAAGACGGCGCTTCCTGCGTTTTTTGCACCCATGGTTAAATGTAACGTAGCACTCCCTCCTTCATCGGATTGAAGTATTTTATCAGATAAAAATACATTCTAATTATATCGGCATTATATCGGCCATCGGCCGCCATGCTCTCTAATTTCGATATCAGCATTAGCAATTGAAAAAACCGTATGGGTCGACCACTAGCACTGTATCATGGAAATGAATAGATAACATGCAGAAGAAACTGCGTATTACACATTCCTACTGTAACTAAGACTTAATAAATATATTTAAAAAAAAAAAAACTTTATAATATATTATAAGGGCGGGGCGGTCGTGTTTTCTGTAGCTTTCCCCAGCCAATTTATGGTCGTTCTGTGCGCTCTGTTCATAATTCCGATGTTTCCAACAGCACCTGAACGCAGCACCAGCTCCGTGACGCTTATCCGTCTATTTTTGTCCTTCTGTCGCCGCCATTGCTGCCATATGAACATCTTCCCAGCTGTCTGCAGGACTCATATGAAGGAAAGACACACTGTACTGAAATATTAGTGAGCAACATTACTGCTATAGCCATCTGGAAAGCTTTCCAAGTGAATGGTTTCGACGGTTTGCCCGCTCCAGCACAAATGATATGAAGTAGCAAAGATAATTGGTTGCATTTGTGAAGTAGGCTATTGCAGGCACCCTTCCCGGCGCCTGTTCGCCTGCTGGCTTTTTGTCTTTCTTTTTTCTTTCTTTCTTTTTTGTTATCCGTATTTATACGAGCTCGAAAATGTCATTGCATGGTAAACGTAAAGAAATTTACAAATACGAGGCACCATGGACAGTTTATGCTGTGAACTGGAGTGTCCGACCAGACAAACGCTTCCGTCTTGCGCTTGGCAGCTTTGTCGAGGAGTACAACAACAAGGTAATGGGCATGTTACTAAATGTATGCTAGATTGGACTGTGCAGTATCTAATTATGTAACAGTGTCGGTATCATAGACCCTACCTGCACCGTGTTTTACAATTTAATCTTCGAGGAGTATTCGCTGTTATGAAACCCTGCTTATACCCAATCAGTGATTAGAATTCTTCCTATTGACTCAAATATGAACTTTCCACAGGTTCAGATAGTTGGACTGGAGGAGGAGAGCTCAGAGTTTATCTGTCGGAACACATTTGACCATCCCTATCCCACCACCAAGATCATGTGGATTCCGGACACCAAAGGGGTGTATCCTGACCTGCTGGCCACCAGTGGAGACTACCTGCGGATCTGGAGGGTGAGAGAACAAATCAGCCTAACCTGAAGTCATGTTAGCAATTGTACACCAGAGATATATCACCGTATATATGTATATTATAGTCATATAATCCAGTGTAATAAGTATTTTTTTCCATTTCCGTGTCAAAGCAGCAAACAACAAATAAAGTGTGATTCATGCTATTGCTGGAAAAAACACGTCAAAGAGCGAAGCTGAGCTCTTTGAAGTGGTCATTCTTATTTTGGTTTATATGTTGAACCCACAGTTTATTCTGGTTGGGTTTACCTTGAATGTCACAAACAAAACGTCATTCATGTTTCTTTGGAGCACTGTCCAAAAACACAATGAATATGAAACATTCTTCACCCACATCTTAATCATTTGCTGGCATCAATAATATTGTATTTGTTACTGACACATTACACTGAGATTAGTACATGTGCAGATATCGGGGTGATACTGAAAGCTGTCTTTTTACATAAAGGTGAGTGATTCAGAGACTCGTCTGGAGTGCCTACTCAACAATAACAAGAACTCAGACTTCTGCGCACCGCTCACGTCTTTCGACTGGAACGAGGTGGATCCAAACCTGCTAGGTAAGAATACCACACACACATCTTGAAATGCCATTTGAACTTTCTGGGTAAAATTATTAAATTGGGCTGTGCCACCTTTAACCTGAAATCTTTCACTGACTTAAAATCATAATTTAACAATGAAAAATGGGCCAGGCTGAGAGAATTTCTTCACGTGTTTTATCTTGTCTGCAGGCACCTCCAGTATCGACACCACCTGCACCATCTGGGGGCTGGAGACGGGACAGGTGCTGGGCAGGGTCAACCTTGTGTCCGGTCACGTCAAGACGCAGCTCATCGCCCACGACAAAGAGGTAAAGGCTGTGAGATGATGGACTGGAGCTCTGTTTATTACACTGAAACACTCTATTGGTTACCAGTGGGTATCCTTTTGTTTCTTCCTGTATCAGTGGGTTTGGGTCATCAAATAACCACATCACATTGTCCCACCCGCTTATATTCAAGTCCCATAATCATATTTTCATTTTTGCATTTATCACACGTGAACAAAATATCTTCAGGCCCCAGCAGGATCCTGATTTTTTAGCAGCTGTGTTTCTGACTGGCAGAACTAATTAGGGACAATCAGAGACAACAGTTGTGTACTGTAACTGAAGTTTATAAAGTTTATAAAGCACCTAGACAATATGGTAGCTTAGTGGAAGTGATGTGTGTCCATTGCAGGTGTATGACATCGCGTTCAGCCGGGCGGGCGGGGGCAGGGACATGTTCGCCTCGGTGGGGGCGGACGGCTCGGTCCGCATGTTTGACCTCCGCCATCTCGAGCACAGCACGATCATCTACGAGGACCCTCAGCACCACCCGCTGCTGCGGCTGTGCTGGAACAAGCAGGACCCCAACTACCTGGCCACCATGGCCATGGACGGCATGGAGGTGAGCGCCTCGCTGTATGGGAGAGAGGCTGCGATCAATGTGATGCGTTTTTTGTTTGTGTGTATTCAAAGTAAAAAAAAAAAAACTGTCACATGACTTATAAATACTTGCATCACCTTCAGGTTTTCTTGAGTCCATATGTTGAAACTGTCAGCTGAAAATCCAAATTCTTTTGAGAATCCCAAATTTCAAAATTAAAAATAAGCCTTTTTTAACAGTTTCATCACCAGCCAGTGCTTACAGACATTACAAATAAAATTTGTACTAATTGAAAATGCATAACTTAGATTTAATTGTCATTTACTGTCGGTGTATGGATGGAGAACTCAGGTTTGATTTACTCAGTTGCTTACACACTGAGTCCCACACTGTTGAACTCTCAGTAAATGCCTTAATCCTCCTGTCCTGTTTCATCGGTCTCTCAGGTGGTGATCCTGGATGTGCGTGTTCCCTGCACGCCGGTGGCCAGACTCAACAACCACCGGGCCTGTGTCAACGGCATCGCCTGGGCGCCCCACTCCTCCTGTCACATCTGCACAGCAGGTGTGCGGTTTATCACTTTTATTATTGTTATCCTTTTTTTTTTTTTTTAACAGGGATCAATTTTGTTGAACATGCAGATTTACACCTGGGAGTTGCTCATATGCATGTTGTCCTGCGTTAATTAATTAATTAATTTATTTATTTTCATCTTTTTGAGAAATATGAAGTAGGGAGACAGTACCAATTTGGCGCTTTTATAATAAGTATTGCAATAAAGCAAAAAAGCAAATACAGAAATACTGCACTCATTTCAGCTACCCAGCCCTCTGGTCAATCTTTTTCCTCCATAAAAAGGAAATCAAATATCCCTCCCACCAAACGGGAAATCTGTAATTGATTTAGACTAATTTTATAAAGCACAGAATCATGGCTATGTCGCTTAAAGATACAGTTGTACGAAATGGTGTGGTAAGACCTGTTCCAGACTAAACAAATGTCTGCAGATCCAAACAGGTTTGAACTACTACAGCTGTGAACACACACAGCCACTGATTTTCCACTATGCTCTATTGCATTGTATGCATGTAAAAATTGATTTATTTAGGGTTTTTTTTTCCAGAGATCCGGACACTAAGCTCTTTTTCTCCTTTCCATCCAGCGGACGACCACCAGGCCCTGATATGGGACATCCAGCAGATGCCGCGGGCCATCGAGGACCCTATTCTGGCCTACACCGCTGAGGGCGAGATCAATAACGTGCAGTGGGCCTCCACTCAGCCCGACTGGATCGCTATCTGCTACAACAACTGCCTGGAAATCCTCCGGGTCTGAGCTGGGGACTCTGTGCTTCCAGGACTGAAACGAGAGAAAGAGAGACGCGGCGTGGTACAACTCAGAACATTCTCAAGCCGGATTACAAGCGGACATGAAGGACAGAGCAATAAACAGTTTGTGTATTGGAAATGTAATTCACATTGGTGCAGGTGTTAAAAGCTTAAAGCGTTTTTCAGCTGAGAACTAGAGGATAAAGTTGACATTTGTAAGATTTGGGGAGCAACTACTTGACTGTTTACTCCTTCATGTAAGGCAGTTGCTATTCTATATTTCACACCTCAAAGCGGCACCAGACAAAAAATGGAATGTGAGTCTCAAGTTACCAAAAGACTGTTAATGGTTTTCATGTACAGACGCCAAACAATGTTCAATACAGTCTTCAAGCATTCAGCATGTTGTTTGATAGATAAATAAGCCTGTTAGTAACTTGTTTATGTTTTTATATCCTGCGTAGTGGATTTCGTTATTCATAGTTTAACCCGTAACTATTCTCATACATTTTTTGATGCTAAGTTTAGCTATATTTAAACCAAAGTGGATTTAAGTGTTCATGTTTTTTTTAACCTTCAAATATATTTTATTCATTACCTGAATATCAGTTGTGATATGAAAAAAAAATGTCTTTGTCTTTGTAAAAGCATTTATTTGTGCAGCGATTTACTGTCGCCTTCTGTACACTCATGATGATGATAAGGAATCCTGTTGAATTTCAGCATTGATAATTTTATTCACAGCAACAGCAGCTATTTTAATTTTACAGAGAATAAACAATTTCTCATACTTAACACCATTATAGGAGTTTCATGTCAAGGTTATATTTATCATTAATTTTTGTACTTTCAGATGACTCATCAAAACATCTGTAGATTATCGTACAAGACTTCATACTTAGAAATGACTGGTTAGAAATTAGTATTCATCCAAGTATATATCCAATATGGAAAAAAACATTCAGTCCGATCATCAGTTCATCATTCAGTATCTATAATTAGGGTTCCTACAGGTCATGGAATTTCTGGAAAGACAGAATTTTGAAGTTAATTCCAGGTAAGGAAAATTAGGGAATTTAATAAATTCTTGGGATAAGTCATGGAATATCAGAATTTTTCAGCCTCAATTAAAAAAAAAAAAAAAATCATGACAGACATTTATTTGCTATCGTGTTCATATTAAACTCACTTCCACTGAATAAAACAATGATAAACGTTAATAAAACATCTGAATCTGAAGAGTTTATAAAAATTTGGTCAGGGAAAACAAAACAAAACAAGGCCATGTTAAGTTTATATAGGTCATGGAAATTCAACCTTTTAGTCATGGGAAAGTCAGGTAATTTTACATTTGACATACAGTGGGAACTCTGTATAAAAGAGAGGAGCTAGTCTGTAAAAGTGTTAACATCTTGTCCCATGAAGACCTAAATGATGGAGGACCCAGAGTGTCTCCTTATTGGTTACTGAGCAGTTCATCAATTGGCAAAATTGAAAGAACTCTTGGTCCTCCATACTGAGTTAGCTACTATCTTTTAAAAAATACCATAACATGTTCCATTTGTGTCCTGTCATTTAGTAAACGAGATCCCTTTTGAAACTTAAACCTGAAATGTTCTTTGCAACTGTCTCTGATTTACTGTAATCTTGTGTTAGGTTTGCTGAAATCAAGATGTTTATAGACTCCTTTAATATTCCTTGCCTCTGTTTTGAGGATACTACTTGCTGTGCAAATGTGAACCCAAGACAGCCTTGGAAGATACTGAGATAGTCAAACAGCTCTTTTCTGCAGTCCTGAAGTGGTAGAACAAAACCATCCAGAATTTAAAGATCCTGAGGCGCTGCTGTTGACCGTTTGTCCGGACAGGTTGGTATGAAACTCCCTTAATGAAGGCCGTCAAGTGACAGGCAGCACAGGGTCCGAGAGGTGTTTCTGGATCTCAGCCAGTCCCGAGGCGAGGTCCAGGTTCCCCGGCAGAGAGGGGTAGCGGAGGCTGTCGCAGAGTCCGGGGGTCTCCATGAAGGAGGTTTTGACTGATGGCGGGAGCAGCTGTTGGGCCGGTCTGGTGTGGGTCCCCGTCTCAGGGGTGATGGGCATGGACATAGTGTCGTCCGAAGCCACGGTCACATGGATGCCGCTGGACAGGGACTCCTGGGACTTCTTGGTGAATTTAAGGTCAGGCTGGGCAGAGGTCTAGAGAGAAACAATCAGGGGGTTTGATAAGGTACAGTGCTGCAGGGATGGGCTTAATCAGGATTTATGCCTTTTTTGAAGATGAGATTCAAGACAGTTAAGTATTTTCCTGATCCCAAAGTTACAAATACATTTACTCAGCATCCCCTAAATGAAGGTTCAGAGCCATACCTGCATGGATGCCCGACTGTCCATCTGCAGGGGAGAGATGGGGTACATGGTGTGTAACACGGATGTCCCGGTCCTGTACAGGCCAGGTGAGTCAGTAGGGAGGGTACTAGATGATACGGTGCTGTAGGCAGGAGGGACAGGAGCGATCTGCCTCTGCAGAAGCTGGAGAATAACGTTGATGTCGGCTGTCATGCGAGTCTCCAGTCTGAGGAATTGAATTGAGAGTGATGAGATTAGGGGAATTATTGGTCATCATAGCATCATACCACCGATACATGGGACACTGTTGACACTAGGATGTATTTCAGCATTTTTAAATTCGCTACCCTGGAACTTTTTGGTTCAAGGACATGGACTTTTCACTCTTGAGTTTCACTTTGTTTCCTATAACAGGGAAAACTGCCGTCTTTGTTGACAAAAAACCTCACAGCCCTTACTTTTTTTATTTACCAATACACAGGACATAATCCAGAGCAGGCAAACATGGAAAATCCCATGTCAGATCAGGCCACACCATCTTAGATAAATTGAACAATCATTTATCAGCTACCTTATCTAAATTTTACAGGGTTGAATGTGTGGAATTTAGGCTGCCTTTTTGCAGACTGCAAATGAAACTTTTACTGTTGCTATCCCTCGAAAGCCATATAGAACAATCCAAATAATGATGCAAACCTAAAGCCAAGATTTTCATTGGACGTTTCTACTGTGGAGCTCAAAAACAACCAAGTTGCATGGATCATAATGAAAATAAAAGCAAAATAAAAACAGAACGGCAATTGCAAATGCACCTGTTGAGCTGTGACTGTAAAACCTCAAGCCGAGACTCCAGCTCACTGGGCCTCTCCTCTGTGAACGGTGGCGGGTGGTACGAGTTGCGGACTGATGAGGATCGCCAGGCACGACTGGGCAGCTGCTGTCGGTCTGGCCAGTATCGATACATTCCAGGCACATTCAAAGATGAGGCTGAGGAAACACATAAAGACAGGAAATTAGTGGAAACCCATTTAAATTTGAGTGAAATATTGCTTATGTCCCAAATACACACAAACTGTTAACACATTAGCCTCAAGATGGAACATCTACTGGAAAAATATTCTCATATTATACTGATATAAAACTTCAAAATAGCATGCTGATACACCTTTTAACTATTTCTATGTTACACTTCAATTAACATTAATCGATCTACCTTGGTGGCCCCTGTCCAACATTGTTTCCCTCCCCATCGAGGTGCCACTAGGGGGCAGCAGCTGCACCACAGAAGGGGAGTAATCCTGCCTGGCATCGTCTTGGGGGTACAGCTCCACTTTGGCTCCATGACTGAGGGGCTTACTCAGGTCCTCACTGGACTGGGAGCATGGTGATCCACAGCTGCAGCGGTCATCCCAGTGAGGCTGTGGAGCTGAGTGACGGTGACGGAAAGACTGAAGGGGTTTGGAGTCTTCGTGATCCATTCCATCTGTTCACAGGAAAGCAATTCACTTATTCATTTTCTCTACCTGACATTCCTAGGTGCCTGGGGTCCATCCCAGAGTGCACCGGTATCAGGAACTGAACCCAGTACCTTCTTGTTGTGTGGTGACAAAGCTCACCGCTGAGCCACTAAAGGAAGCAATTGTAAAATTTAAAAAAAATTCCACTGAAGCTTCCACTGAAGTATTTTTCAACTGAAGTTAACAATCTGATCTCCATATGAACTACAAATGAACTATAGTCCCAATCCAGACTATGACTTAAGTGCTGTGCAGTTTTTGTGAGTGTATCCTTACTTTTGCATATCCCGTTTTAGGTTATCATTTAAACACTGCTAAATGCTGCAAATCAGAAAAAAATACATCCTGCACAGCATGAAAATGTTGTGAAAGTCCTGGGAAAGGAGCTTGATTTCAGATCAAATAGGCAGATTTCTCTAAGCATAAAAGAAAGGTTGTCAGAGGCCTGTAATGTTGATAATAATCAGGCCCCTTCTTGACTGTCCCAGTGGGGAAATCCCTCTCTGAGGAGTCCTACCAAAGCTTTCATCTTTAATTTTCCAATGAGATCTTTCTGGGATGTTTTTCTTATTCTCACTGAGTTTGAGGGGTGTCAT
This sequence comes from Holocentrus rufus, assembly GCA_900302615.1. Lineage (NCBI taxonomy): Eukaryota > Metazoa > Chordata > Actinopteri > Holocentriformes > Holocentridae > Holocentrus > Holocentrus rufus. Next base: position 21,201 of record OMLF01021394.1, on the reverse strand, counting down.
TTTCATTTATTATTGAATAATGTGGGATGTGTGAAACCCTTTCAAGACTGCCACAGTGATATGCAAAAAATACTTGACTTGAGCATTTAAGATATTTAGTAGCATCATTGTTTGAAGGAACACTAGGGAAATTTGAGGGAAAAAAATGTCAAAAGTGGTGCTCTTTGCCTCACCGCTAAAAAACTCAAATATACTTTTGAGCAAGCAAACAGTGATCTTGATTTCTGGCCATTTTGTACCAATAAACCATTTTGCATTTATCTCACAAAACACCAGAGATTTCACCTGGCCTGATTCGACAGTCCAGAGAGTGGATTCTGTGTCTTGGCCTGTGGCGATATCCACAGTCGTCACCAGAATCATCAGTTGTTGGCAAAACCTGATCAGCCTGATGAACACAGAAAGAATCTGGTATATACAAGCTCGTTATAGAATACAACAAGACATTGCAAATTAAAGCATATTGTGCTACCTGACTGCCTTGGAAGATATCAAGCTACACAGCTCCTTTTAACTAGTGGTCTGTCCATTTTATTTATCATTACTTACTGCCATGAAATACATTTGTTTATAACTACTGTTATCCATTTGTTCCTTGTAGAAATGCTGACTATTACAACAAATTGTTTTAGGCTTTTTGAGCAACAAATCCAGACTATTTTAGTACAGTGTCTAAAAAAGAAAATTCAAAATGTCAACATATTGTGCTCTCTCTATAATATATTTAGCGCTGACACTGTACATCTCTAAGGTTAAAGGTGATCTCCAAGTTCCTCCAGAAGTTGTTTGCAAAGCTCGGGTAGATGTCCAGCACTTCCAGCAGGTCATCCCTCAGGATGCGGTGCAGGTCACAGTAGGTGATGGCGTGCACGTCTGAATTGGACTTCCCTGGCTCGTCATACAGGTGGACAGGCTCACCAAAGATGTCGTTCTTTTCTACAAGGGCGTGAAAGATAGTCTCTTGGTAATATACATGATATTTTAAAGCATGGTTCTTGAGCATTTTTGAGGGACCACTCTCAAAACATCTAATTGTCACGAAACATTAGATGCTTTACCTAATATGGCTACCACCACATCATCCTTAATGACCTGGATGGAACCGCGGGAAATGAAGAAGAGAGAGTCCAGGATGTCTCCAGAGTGGATCAAAGTGTCTCCCGGTGGAGCGTGGACCGTCTTGAACCTCATAGCCAGGGCTCGCAGACAGGCTTGACTTGCACCATGGAAGGCCTTGCAGTTCTGTAGCAGAGACCGGTTCAGGTGCAAACAGATGTCTGCCTGCAAGCACTCTGGGAAACCCTTCAAAACCTAAACACGAGACGGCAGAAACATCATTATATCTGTGATTAGTACCAAAAAAGACATTTACCATCCATGACCTCCTAATTATTCTGCTAGGTCTTTAAACACACTAAGATAATTCACAAGTTCCTTCTTCACTTACAGCGTTCATGTCGATGCCATTTGTGTAAGACCATGCATGTTGGAAGTACTCCTCTAGCCTTTGGCGAAGGTCACCTGGGATTTGGTGAAAGCGGATGAACTCTTTGACCCGCAGCATCTGGGTGTGGTAGCGGGTTGTGCCGGAGTACAGCCGCTGGATGATGGCTGACACGTTCCCAAATATGCTGGCGTACATGAGAGCTGGGACAGAAGAGGCAGTGAGGGGATGGAGATAACACTGAATCAGATGGATGAACTTGCTGAATAATTGCATCTTCAATATTGGAGGATAAAAGAGAATAATGGGAAGAGGGTAATGCCATGTTCTGGACATGAAAAAGTGTTGGAAAACTCACAGCCAATGACCATGACGCAGATGGAGAAGATTTTTTCAGAGTTGGTGTTTGGAGAGACGTTGCCAAAGCCCACACTGGTCAAACTGCTGAAGGTGAAGTACAACGCCGTGACGTACTTGTCTTTGATTGACGGACCAGAGGTGGAGTCACTGTCGTTGTACACCTTGCCCAGTTGTTCTGCCAGGTTGTCCAGCCAGCCCGTCTCCGTGTACGGCCTCTCCACGAAGCCAATAGCATACCAAATGCACGCCAGCCAATGGGCGATGAGCACAAAGGTGCACATGAGCAAGAAGAGAACAGCAGCCCCGTATTCAGAATAGCGGTCCAGCTTTCTTGCCACGCGGACCAATCGCAGCAGCCGAGCTGTTTTCAGCAGGCCAATTAAGGTTGCCATCTTTGGTGTCCATGAACAGCAGGGAGAGGGAGATAAGCAGGGGAAAATGGCCATGCAGTTTAGTTTAAGGCTTAACAGATTTATAAGTTTCTAAACTGTGCAAGGAAGGGGGTTTATGGAGCATTGTTGAAAGCACAATCATATTTAAGGATTATATATAAGGATCATATTTAAGTGAAACCTGGACTTTTATGATTAACAAGAATATCCTGTGAAGCAAATCCATTTCTGTTCATTTTTGTAAATCAAATTTAATTTTGAGAAAGCGCTTTTACCATTTGGGTTTTGTAAAATT
>OMLF01021394.1:1299-18690 GCA_900302615.1 Holocentrus rufus | reverse complement strand
AACACAACATCATTTGCAGAGAGGCACAGTTCTTACCTCGTCAGAGCCAGATCTGAAAATGAGGAGGTCAAAGGGGATTGCTGCAAACAGGTCGATGGGGAACCAGCCTTTGATATAGTGCTTTGCTATCCAGCTCGGCTGTGTGACAACCTCGTCGTTGTGGTCCACATAGGTGGTGCGAAAGTTGATGACGATATCCACAATAAACAGTACGTCCACCAAAAGGTCCACCACGTTTAGCGGGTCACACGTGTAGCCGCAACTCCTTTTATGTATATCCCCGTGTTCATCCAAGAGGAAGGCGGCTGAGTAGGGAGTGAAAACAGCTGTGTAGAGGACCAGGAGGAGGATGATCCAGTCCCAAAAAGCCTTGAAGGGGCTGTAGTGTAGCAAGATCCACCATGTTGTCTCTGGCACCTGGAGTTTGTATTCAGGTAGTACATCAGACTCCAGAGAAAGCACCTAGGCATAAAGAAGCAGTGAGTGACAAACCAGTATAAGATTATTCTAACACATGAGCATGTGTATGCATGATAAACTGGCAAATCTGGAATTTCATGTATTTGGTGTCCAAACTGATAACCTTGCAATAGTCATTTGATGAAAACAATTTGTTGTTACACTAGAGAAATTACTTTTCATGTATAAACCATACGACCATGCACCACCCATGCATACTACAATAAACTGCAACTAGTTTCATATCTGACACAAAGCACATCTGGTACCTTTTGGAGAAAAAACACCAAAACCAGTACATTTTAGGACAACAGCAGCAGCATTTTCAAACCACTCTTTCAGCACACCAAACACTCATTTCCCCTGGACTAATAAAAACCAACAGACCTTTCTGGAAGACAGGCTGTTTTGACCTTGTTCATGGTGGATGTTGCATGCACTGGCTTTGCAACCTTGTAACTCCTGTGACTCCTTGATTATCCTCTCACTGGTGACTCTCACCGGAGACAAAGTTTGTGGGACCATCCCTGCTAACAATTACATCCGTAATTTCCAGACAGAATGGAACAAATCCAGACGGATGGGATGCAAAGACATTTTTCTGCTCTTATCGACAGCACAAGAGTTGACTGAATGCAGGAGCTGGGCGGACTGATGGCTGCGATGATGAGCTGGGTGCATCATGATCACATTACTGAGTTCATGTGGTGCCAAAGCAGTTTTTTTTTCTGTGGCCCATTCAGTTGTACATCTGCTGCACAGACTGATTCTCCGAAAACCTCATACATCATCAGACAGACAGATAGATAGGTAGATAGGTAGATAGATAGGTAGAAGATAGATAGATAGATGATCCAAATTAAAGGATTAATAACCTGGGATCAACAACTGACCCGACAACATCAGCAGCGAGGTCACAGGTTGTGCACACTGTTTGCACTTGTCCAACACACATCATCATCGACACACAGAGGCAGTGATGCAGAAGGCCGAGCCTCGGGGCCTCAGCAGCAACAACAGCAGGTCTGATTGAACAGCGGTTCACTGCCACTCTCCACACAAGGAAAACACCAGCCTCTAAACCACATAACTAACTTTTCTACCTGCAGATTAACGACAGTCTTCAGGAGGATCAAGGTAACTGCATCGCTACCAGGCGACTTCATATTTTGAATGTTAATGTGACCTCTTGACTTTGCACTGTAATTACAGACTGCATGTGGTATATAACTGCGAAAGAAACTGTTATGAATATTATGTAATGTGGCTTTATTCTTCAATGTGCACTTGAAAATTGGCGGAGAGAGAGTTTGAGATGCACTTAACACACGTTTTTGCATGGTGTTTTTGCATGTTTCAGACCCTCAAGTTGACTTTCATGGACGCACAGACTCCATTTGAAGTATTTTTGCCCTAGGGACTCTGATATGAAATATATTGTGGTTTTAAGTATTAAAAGCCTAGATGCCATTCCTGACCATTGACAAATAGATTCAAAGTGTTGAGAGTGAAACGTTTCGCAGAAGACAAGATGAATAATCACATACTTTTTTTGTATTTTTTTACTGTAAAAAGTGCTAGTGAATGAAATTACAGTGAAATTAATCCTTTCCTCATTTTGATGAGGACCCCCTGGAATCTCCCCAAGGACCCCTAGTGGTCCCTGGGCCCCACTTTGAAAACCACTGCACTAACAGATTAGCCAGCTTCCCTTTGTTTCTCAGTCAGTTCAGCTGCATGTCTCTCCCATGAACAACATGATGTGAGACACACAGCGACAGACTGAGCCCTGAGGTTCTCCGCCTCCGTACCTGCGTGACCTTCTCTGTGACGTTCTGAGTGCGGTCCTTCACCTTGGAGGGGCTCAGCAGCTCCACCCTCGGAGTCGGCGGGGACTTGCATTCGGGGGCCCTGCTGGCCGTCCCCCCACTCTTCATTAGATCCGAGTCAGACATGGAGCTCTGCTGGCCTAGAGGTGAAAAACAAAAGTTTACATTCACACCAGCTTATAGAGTTTGTATATGCACTTTGTTTTCACAAGATATAGAAATACACTGATACATGCCTTCTGTTTCTTAGGTCCTCTTATTATCTGTTGTTGCTTTTAGTCAGAATTTTATTTATATTTGTTTCTTTCAGTGCAGATTGGCCACTGAGAATAAAAATATGTTCAAAACAGAGCTATCATATTTATTGGCAAAAGATTAACTATATAAAACTACAGTTACGCAGTAGCTGCATTTTTTAAATATCACACACATTCCACCCTTGCCCTGGAAAATATCAGAGTGAAGATGTAAGAAACTAGTTTGGTGACTGTTTGACTCAATACTCTGCACCTCCCCTTCCTAAATTCCCATCCACTCTGATGTCCCCACACGGCCCACCTAGCTGCAGCCCTCCCAAAAACTGTGACCTTAAGGTCAAAAATCTCAATACTTGACTTACAAAATGTTACAGCATGGACTTTCTAAATTGTCAGATTGCCAAAAATGTTTGTTCCACTGAACATTGATCAATTTCCAAACCAAACTATAACTTCTCATAAGTAAATCAAGACAACATACCTGGTTTAAAACTCAGAAAGTCAGATCCTTCTTGGCTTTGACTGCTTGGCACCCATGATTCAAATTTCCATCCTTCAGAGTATTTTCTGAGCCAGTGTGTTTAAAAATATTCGCCTTACTCTTCCATGGCTTATGTTTAAGAAAAAAATATACTTCTTTCCAGTGTGCAGACCTCAAGGTTGAACCCTCCACACTGGCATTGGCAGCCGACTGGCCTTCAGCGAGTACGTCACTGTGCAACATTTGCCAACCCTGGAAACTGATCAATGCATTGCTATAGTCGAGAGGAAGCGACAGGAAAATCAATAGCAAATCATTGATAACCAGAGGAAATGGGCTCAGTGCCATTACGTTGGAGTTTACCACTAACATCAAATTACCACTTCAGTTCCTGTATATGCTGTGCAGGCCGGTGCTGTAGCTTTAACATGTGCATCAGGCCGCCATAAAGCATACTGTGGTGCAGCGACATCAACAAACTGGCTAATGGTATGGCACCCGCTCAATATGTTGCATACTGTTATTATGGGATCTTATTGACTTCAATTTTGACACCACCACAATAATATGAGCGGGTAATGACCTGTGATGTGTCACTTTGGCTGCAGATGTCCTTCAGCTTTGTCCTTCAGTCGTCTGTTTCTTCAAATACCTGGAGTTTCTAAAGCTTTCACATGTACGTTTTGAATTACAGAGATGCAGCTGATATGGCATTTTACACAGAAACTGATTCTGCAAAGGTAAAATTAAATTAAACTTTATTTTGACCTGATCCTTGTTGATCCACGTCCTGTACACCCACCCAAAATGAAATTTCACTTCGTTGGAACAATTTCATTTTTAGTGCACACACCCCTGTAGGAGCTCCTGAACGACAGGCCACCCTGTCCTGATCTCTAAAGGGACCTCATATCAGCACCTCACACTTTCATTTGTAGAACCTTAGTTGCCAAATTTCTTTTTCTTCTGCATTTGTAGACATGCAAGAACAGATACGGGGAAAATTATTTCATTCTGTGTCACACCGTAGATCAGAAAGGTTTTCTAAAGGTTCTTTTTCCTGCAAATTCAACAAATCAAATTTGGCCACTGGTGACAGTGTTATCCCAGGGTGCATTATGTTGATGGGCGGCTGCTAATGAACTTCTGCAGAAAAGTGTTGGCTAAAGATTGAAACTGTTCAAGGTGAAATGTTACTTTATACATCTAAACAGATCTCAAACTCATTTCTCCTACATGTGTTTTCCTATACAGACAACACCAACAAGGCAAAGACACTCGTGTTTTCAGACTAGCAATGTCTGCTCTCTATGTTGACATGACAAGCACTGACAAACAGCAGTATCAGCACCCACTGAGGTATAGTATATTTGTTGGCGAGTTCTTTCTTGATGAAATTCATTGCAAGTGTAAGATATTCAATGTCCAATGAATGTCCAGACAGTGTTCAGCTCTGGGCCTGGATGTTGTCCCAGACTCGAACAACATCCGGACAGTCGTTGAGGGTTTCTACTAGGGTTGAGGCTGCTTCTAGTTGGGTCTGGTCCAGAAACACGGGAGTGTGGGCAACAAACTCCAACCCAGCAGAGCTGATCCGCATGCCAAGCTGCTCCAGTGAAGTCCGCACCTTCTTCAGGTCTGTCATGTCACAGATGAACTGTAAAGAGAGAAACAGATGAAACCATTAGCTAAACTGTGGGAAACACTGATTAGGTTGTTCTGTAGTGTGCATGAGGATTTGACAGATGACCTATTTGAACAGACATTTATATGCACTAAACTAGATCATTTTCAATAAACAAAACAATACAGAGGACAACCTCAAACAAAGCTGCAGAACATCACTATTTCTTTCTATCACAATGCCAAATAAAAACAGAAAAAAATTCTACCATTCAGTAATTGAGAATAAGTTTTTTATTAATATGCATTTTGTGTCAGTTTCAAGGGTCATAAGGTAATAAAGCTCAACCTACTGTATAAAGGGCAACTTGCACCTCAAATTTAAACATATAAAAATCATTCAAAAAATACGCTCTATAGCTGCTTCCACTCCTCCCTCAAAGAAGCGCTGGGTCTCCATGTCTGACCTGCAGGAGGGGCTGCTCCTCCTCGTCCTCGGTCTGCTGGACGTCCTCGGCGCCCGCCTCGATCGCCAGCTCCAGAGCCTGCTCAGCCGTGATGTCCTGGCCCTGCACCATCACCACCCCCTTCCTGTTGAAGTTATGGCGGGCACCGTCGGCCAGCACCCCTCTGTGGACAAGTACAGAATTGCAACTCTATGAGTCAAAATCTGCAGAACATAACCCCAAAATAACCAACTAGTGATTGCTATCCATAGATAATTTAAGGTATTCCTGTCAGACTAGGGTGAAATAATATTTGCAAATGATTTATGGTATTTGGTTTAACATGATTTAAGTATCAAATGGCGGGGTTTGCCAGAAAGTGTAATACACTGGACTGGGTTATATGTCAATATTTTATTAATTTCATGGTATGAAACTACATATCTTTTTGTGTATTGCAATATGATATGGCATTAGTGTTGTCTTTTCCTTGTTTTAAAGGCTGCATTAGTAAAGGAACATCATTTTCTGAACTTATCAGACTTATTAGACATCTGTTAGAATATCTCACAGATGCACTTATAGTACACGTGATAGTGCACTTATCACAATATTCGTTATTCCATCTAAGATATCATATTTGATTATATCCATGTCACCCAGCTCTATAATAAACTGTGCCAGAGTTAATACAATAGCAACAAATTATTTGCATGTCATTTTAGTTCGCTTTTTTGTGCAGTTTACATGACACTCATCTGAAATGTCCTGATGGAGCAAACTCTGATCATGTTGAATTTAAGGCAGGTTAACACCAAGAATTATTTGTCCTGGTCTCCTAAGTGGTGTGGAGCAGTTTGCATGCAATAGCTGTGACTGATTATTTGCTAAACAGTCCTGACCCGTTCTTGCTCAGCAGACGTTTGATCTCCTGGTGGGTTCGGGTGTTGTTGTCAGTCAGGATGTCGATGAGCAGCGTGCATCCACCTGGACCCCGAGCTTCATATGTAAGCTGGGTTCCTGTTTTGGCTTTCTCCTGTGGAAGCAAGAGAGAAGAAATGTTCCCTCTGTACCACACTGCACTTTGAAAACACAGACCCAAAAACAACACACATTTTCTCCTCGTTGAATTGTTTTAAGGACGTGCAAACATGTTTTTCCTGAAACCCCAAATAAGGTTTCTTCCCCTTTCCTGAGATCAGACTAAAGACTTTTCAAGACGCAAATAAAAAAAATTCACACAGTAAAAAACATCCATCTGCTCAGTCGGATCTCTTCCTTCTTCTGAGGCTGGGAAATCATGGAATTCAAAATTCAAAACCAATCTCTGAAAATAATCTTTCAAGTCTTGAACATGAGATTAGATTTTCAAGACCCCTAGAAACCCTGCGAAAAAACTTACATAACAGTATGTAGTCAACCTACCGCACCCTTCATTGCAGCATCTATGGATGCTTTGGGCATGTTCTTGCTTCTGCACTGCTCCAGTATGTGGGCTAAGGTCACATTATGGTCCGGGTTCGACCCACCCTCTGCAAAAAACACAAGGGTTACTTGAACAAAACAGTCCAAAAGAAAACAATAATTGGAGTAAACTGCAATATACAGATGCATGACAAATTAAAGGACAACAAAGTCTCAGTGAGCCCTTGGGCCCTGTGGATGGGGGCACTGAAGCTGTTTTGGTGGCTTGTGGTGACCCAACACCTTACTACACTTTACATCCTTTAATTTGCCTCCCATCTGGATGCATTCATCATTAATACAGTTTCTTCTCTGTCTCGTTAACATTACCTTTTACAGCTATCCTTATCATCATGCCAAACTTCATGAACATTCTGGCTCGGGCTTCATCCTTAGGTCCTTTAATGTTCTTCACCTTCGACCACTTGTTATGTCCAGCACATAAGGCAGAGCACAGCTGTATTGCTCTGACAGGACAGGTTTTCCACGGCGGATGAACACATGAAGTCGGCAGGTTTCTGTGCACCGAGCAGATCCCTGCGCCTGCTGGGGAAGAGGTGTGGAGAAGTCTCCGGGGGCACAGGGTCAGGAGAGACCTCAACACCGCTGCCGCTGCCATGCCCTTGAGACAAAAAAATCAATATTTGTGTGTACACTGAGCAGAACCTGTGAAGCAGACTAGGTACAATAGCCCGACTTTAAGCCTGTGCCTGCGGATAACACCAGATACATGTAAAGTCACTTTGTTGTATTGCTGCTAGCAAGTAACGTTAGTGTTACTTATTTAACTTTACCCGCTGTGAAGATACGGTCTGTTTAGAGACTGGCAAGGACTCAAGTGTAAATCGCCTCAGCGCTTTAAACTTTATAATTTATTGGCCGCTGTGCAAATGTGAGTGACACACAGACTGAGGTATAGTTTTCTAACTTACCACCACGCAGCAGGCAGGTAGCCCTGGCTGTCCTTGTGAAACTGACGCTTCCGGGTTGTGGTGACGTCAGAGGTGGGACTTTCAAAATAATAGCTTAGTTTTTTTCACAGACAGATGAATAACCGTTAGAGGGAAGTTCTTTTGAAATCAATTAGTTGAAGGCATATGTTGGAACAAAACCTGGTTAGTTCCATATAAATACTGTACGTCCAATAAGGGTATACACCTTTCCTCTTGCTGATTGCTGTTTTTTTTTTGTTTGTTTGTTTTTTTACTCCCTTTCGCTCATTTTTTCCCGTGTAAATGCACTGTAGCCTAAATGCTTTTCTTTTGGTGCATTATTGAATGTATAATGAAAACTGACACTGAAATTAAAAAAACTGTCTCTGATGCACTCTAAACTAGCCAACAGTACTTGGAGCTAAAATACGCCTAATACGTCAGTGTATCAATAATTCAACAGGAGGGGAGAGAAAGAAACAGGGAGTTCCACTGCCTCATACATGAGCTGAGGCTCTGTTGGTCCCTGACATATATTAGGATGTTGCTGGGACATTTTGAGGTCCTTCTGCAGATGCCAGCTCTGCATCTGAGAACTGCATCTTCATCTTTTAAACATCGAGTCTTTCACAAGATTGGGCTGCAACATAGCTGTGCCAAACTTGGGGTAGGCCTATAGGTGTAATCTGTAGCTCATTTCAGTTACATGCCTACTTTGCAGTGACTGGTAGCTCTTGCCTACAGCAGAACTGTTATGTTGCCTATTAATAAATAACAAGTGAGACTGAAATACACTGAGGGTGTCTTTACTTACACAAGGTGGCACTATGTGGAGTGAAATTGTAGGTACTGATTAAATGGTTAAATCTGCAGGTTTCTCAGAATAATTTAGTCATACTGATATTGGGTTTAGGCCCTAGTTCTCATGCCGTAGGGATCCAGTCAACTACACGACCAGACCTAGTGTTGTGAATCTGACACTGATTAGATTTAGAAGCCAGCTGGGCAAATATTCATTCATGTGCTCAGGTGCCCAGGAATGGAATACGGCTCCCAGTGATAAAGCTGATTATAAATCTTTTAAGGCCAAATTTATATTGGCTTCTTCATATTGCCCCTCTGTAAACAGACCAATTTGAATACTGCTGCAGGCTAAACAATAAACAAGAAAGAGGGGTAATCACAGGCCTTTTTGTTAGGCTGTGTACTTTGCAATGATTTATTTTGGACACTAGATGTCGGTGCATCTTTGAGAGAAGAACAAATGTTTTTGTTTCAAAAGGCTGAGAAATAATATATTTATGCACATCATGCATAACATAACTGATCTTTAGCTTTTTATTGCTTTCATTGCTTTTTTATTGTCATTCTGAAGTGAACATTATGTTTCAGCACCATGGACAGCGGCACAGTGGAAATTTTGTGTAAATTACACTGAATTCCAGTTATCATGTCAAATATATGATATTGATAATTTATTCCTATGACCATTAGTTTGTAGATGACAGATAGCTGCAGAACAGCAAGATCACAGGCTGTTTGTGGCTTGAAGTAATGAATGAATTAGACATCATGGACTCATGTTTAGTTGGGTAATATGGTGAAAGGCAATTTAAAAACAGTATGTCTTGATTTTAGTCACCATCTATGAAATTAACAACTCTGACTTTTTTTTTTTATTACAGGATGTCACATGCAGGATGCCTTTCATATCCATACCATGCTGTTCAATATCTAATGCAGTGCAGTATGAACTACATATTCATTTGATTGTCAAAAATGGCTGTAAAGCTTACAATAAGCACAGAAGCACAAATAAGTGAATATACTTGACAGTATGAAAGCAGGCACAGCGATTCACACTGCATCATCCATCAGGCAGGATGAAACCACCTGAATCACAGCCTGCAGTAGCTGTTATATAAGATCACCTTTTACGCTCACTTGGGATTGATTTCCATGGCCTCTCATTCCTTGGAGAGCCATAGGATTTGCTGTACAACTGATCAGGTGGCAGTGGTAATTACATTTCCATCGTCCACAGATCTACATAGGTGGCTGCCCTGGTAGAGGTTACAGTAATTTCAAAAGGACCTTGTTAATGTGCTTTCAGAGAAGTAAAAGACTTATGTAGATGTAGATGTAGAATCCGCTTTAAAAAATCACCTGTTCAGATGAATCTATAAAACATCTCCATGCTCCAGTCCCTGAATCTCTGTAAATATTTGACAGCGCTAAATTCTAGGATAAATTCATTTGCAGTAGTAATCATGGCCAGACATGCATACACAGAAAAAAAAGAATATTTCATACATAAATGAATGAATAAATAATCTTCATAATTACTTGTGCATTTGTCTGAGAGTTTGCACTTGTAGAGATTATTGGTTTGATTATTTACCCAGAAAAAATATCCATGTAAAAATGTCTTGTGTCGTTGGCTGATGTGGGAACTGAATGAGAAATTTCATTCTTGTGATGGCTATTAAAGAAAATCTTGCTATTTCTATTTAATTGGATAATATAATGGTCCTATGGCTCAATTTGGGGTCCTGCACTCAGTTTCAGAAACCAGGGATGATATTTTTCACTTGATTCAAAGTTGAGGACATGTACTAAATATATGAAAAACAAATGAATAATATATGCTATCACCAAATTGATTGTGAAAAGGATGGAGGAAGATTTCTGAAGAAGTTGGAGTTCTTGGTTTGATGAGGGGAATAGCAAAAGGTTATGAGGAGAAAGTGGACATGAAAGGACGGCTGGAGGGATGGATGGATGGATGGACAGGCAGGCAGAAGCAGATGACCACAAGAAAGGAGAACAAAGAGTTAAGTGAGGCTGGAAGGCACAGCCAATCAGAGCCAGGCTTTCTCTGACACACAACAATACAAAGTGCAAAAGGAGGAGGTTTTCCTCTGCAGGGCTCCTCTCTCCTCCCTGTACAAACCTTCTCACACCACAGACTGCTTACACAGCAACATGAGCAGGTCCTCCTACATGGTTCCTGAAGTCTGACTGGTGATGTCCATTGAGCCTCTGGGAAGTAATCTGTGAAAAGCCTGGGAAGAAGAAGAAATTTTAAGAAATCATCCCTCTTGTGGTCTAGAGAACGCAAAACTCTAAAGCACCAAAAAGTTTTCTAATTATGCAACAATTTGCCATTCACCTCTAAAATAGATAATACGTTGCTATCCTCAATCACCAAAATGGGGTTTTAACTTTTTTTTTGCTCATCATCGCTTACAAGTGGTCTATAGGCAACAAAGCTGGAGGAGCAGTGATGGGACACCAGAGGAGCGTTTTGTTTTGGGAGACGGGATCCTTCACCACACCCCGAGGAGGATAAGATGATTTGAAGGAATTTTGTGGAAAGTTGTATATTGACTGAGCGTGTCGCTGGAAGTCATGTTGTCTGTGCAGGGAGCGAGAGCCTGGGGTCTGTTCCACGTGCTGGTAACAGTGACTGCACTGGTAAGTGTACGGAATTTATTCAAAAGTATTTGATTGATTGATTGATTGATTGATTGATTGAAATAATGATTTAAAAAATTGTTTATCAATTAAATTTTATCTATTCTATTTATTTTTAAAGTAAATTTAGTAAATAATCAGTATTTATTTATTTATTTATGAGTTAATTGATTTACTGGTTTAAATAAGGAACAGCTTTTCCTATTATTAATTGATTTTTATTCAGCAACTATTTCCTGTGCAATTTTTAAAATTAAAATTAAGAAATAATTTGTATTTATTTATTTATTTATTTTTGTATCTGTGACTGAACAGTTAATTGATTTACTGGTTTTGATCAGCTGTTCTGTTCATTTAACAGTCAAAAAATGTCAAATAGTTCTATAATGTTACAATTTGAATGAATAAGAATTAAATTTTTATTTTTTACTCTGGGCATTTGTTAAAAATAGGTACTAGGAAACTAAAAAAGGCTCATTACACAACATATCCGATATGATTAGAAAATACTCTACTGACATGAGCATGTAGTCTGCTCATTGGTAATCATTCATCAGTACAAATATGAACATCAGAGAAAATACGTTCTCAGAAAGATTCAGATTGTTACTCTTAGTCATGTATAAGATTTATCAAAAGATGTTCTAAACTTGAACTTTTAGTACAACAGCATAATATACTATGCCTTATATTACAGTGAGTCAGACATAACACGTTCATACTACTGCACATTAGGCCAAATATAGAAAATTTCATGTACCTGCGATTTTCTCTTTGATGGGTCACACTGTGGGCAAAAGATTTATCATGTGCTTCTGTAAACATGTCAGACCATAGACCAAAAATATTCACCTAAAATGGATGGTGGAATTTTGATGAGTTGATGTTGAATAACTTTTGCAGCAGACGATGCTGCCGAAGAATTAAATCTTCACTCTGCTGCACCACAAAATCTTTATATATATATATATATTCCAATATTACCTCAAACTCAAACAACAATGAAACTACATCCAGAGGAGTGTCCAGCCAACATCAATGACAGTACAACATAACTGGCTGACATCAAGCCACTGAGTATTTTATAACATCACACCATTTGGGGCCAAATCTTTCCAAAAATTTGTTTTTATAGAGCATTTAATGAACTGACGTGGCTGCAATATGAGCTCACAGAAACAGTTTATAACACTAAACATTGGAAGGATATTATGCAAATTTCAATGAAAAAAATGATGATACAATCACTACAAACTCATTTTTGAATAGCACATAGCATTACTAAAGTGATTTTTTTATTATTCTTTATTAGGGAGTTTTCAATTGGGGAGTTTCTTGAGAAAAATTGCAGATACTGAGTCTCCCTGGATGACACAAAAGTCACATAAACAACCTCGTTTCAACCACCACACAAGCATACAACCTCTCCGTTTCGACTTGCCTCAACAGCTGAAGCGCCACCAAAACAACAGCCCCTCTCTCCCTGCAGATCATCCCCCCGCCCTGCGCAATCAGAAATCATCTGAGGTCTGGTTTACCTCAGGAAAACACATCACCTCTGACCTCTCGACCCCTCGCCCGCTCAAGCGTGACCCCTGCTGCAAGTT
The DNA here is from genome assembly GCA_900302615.1 of Holocentrus rufus. Taxonomy (NCBI): domain Eukaryota; kingdom Metazoa; phylum Chordata; class Actinopteri; order Holocentriformes; family Holocentridae; genus Holocentrus; species Holocentrus rufus. The sequence continues at coordinate 6,115 of OMLF01021394.1, read as the reverse complement.
ATAACATTGGCCCCCGAGCGCCGTCTCTTCTTCTCTTCATCTTTCTCGGTCGATCCTCGGGGCAGATTTACAACGTCCTGCTCAGCCGGCCTGAAAAGCTCGCCCCGCTGTAAGGACAATATGATTATGTGAAGGACTATAATTGTTTCTCTGTCACTCCCCCTTGGTCAGCAGAAACCCTCCTGTAAGTGAAAGCGAATGACTTGTCCATATTGATCAGTGCGGATTGACTTATACTTCAATGCACTGATTAGAACTGATGGCTTTGATTGGAGAAAATGGGAATTCTGCAGATGTTTTAATTAGTGTGGACATGCACACACACACACACACACACACACACACACACACACACACACAGTCAGTTATTCAACACTGTCAACATTGCCAGTATGAGTCCACAGTCCACCATTACAACAACAAACTCTTGCGGTATGAGCCAGTCAAGGTATCTGTATTGGTTTTGGCCCGGGAAGCCTCTCCCATAACAAATCACACGAGGAAATGATAGCAGTTGAAACATATTGTAGGTGCCTTTGAGCGCCACATTATCTGAAACACTGTTCGCCCATCACCGGTTTATTTGAACGGATTATGCCAAGAATGTGCGCCAGTTATCGCATATCTATCTCCACGCGCTGTTCCAGTTGGACTTTTTGCTCAGTGACAGCGAGGAGTTTTCTTTAGCCTAAGGAGCAATCATGACCCGGTGAACAAATTGTTGGAGAGAGGAAGCATATATGCACATCAAATAAGTGCAGAAAATACAGCTCACTTCTTTCTTTCTTTCTTTAAGCCTGTGATCTCTCCCTGTCTTTTCCTCTCCATCTAACCACAGCCGTCCTCGTGTGAGGGGTGTAGCTGACTCACTGCTAGTTTTGCAGCACGGTTGTGAAATGTACCCGGGAACACAAAGCCGCTTGTGTGGGCTAGCTCTCACCCACATGGCCGGGGTCCTGAGGACAAGGCCCCCGTGCGGCCAGCGACAGCCCCGCCGCTGGAAAAAGAAGGGGGTTGGCGGGGGATCATCACATACCGCACCCTCACACAACTATTTCACAACACCTGGAGGCATCACATCAGATCCTTGGGAGTGTTTGCAGCCCTGAGCTGCGGTTGACAAATCGTCTTAGTGGGAGAGAGACTTCAGAGTGCCTGCAAATGCGATGCTTTTAATCTTGCTGGACACTTTTAAACATGAATTTGTAGCTGAGTGGAGTCAAATTATGTTAAATTTATGTTAGGAATCAAGTGCATGTATCGACCTCTGTTGGCTTGACATGTAGGATGTATGCTGCACAAATCTCCATCTTAACAAGTCATTTTGTCACATATTGAGTCTTAGTCTCTTCAAACAGGGTAAAAAAAAATCTGCCAGTGGGATAAGATAATCCCACGTGTTTCCAGTGCTAAACTTGTTTCCAGAATTTTCTGGAATCAAGCATCATTTTCTTGATACTAGTGGGTCAATTTGCCTTATTCTGCCCTGATTCAGCATATTTAGACAGTACTTTTCCATTTTTATACCACAGTCGGATTTTTTCACTTGTTTTAGGGCAGACTTGACTTTTAAGATTGAAGATTATATTAAAAGACTTGTTAAAATGGAGATTTTATCAGTGTAATAATAACAAATAACCCTATCAAACCCCTGCAGTTATTTTACAGCCATTTTGTGTTATAGGACTGTAAAATTTCACTAGACATAATGTTAAGGGTTAGAGAATCTACAGAGAATAGATAGAGAAGCTACAGTGTACTCTACTTTTTAAAATGAGATCAGTGATACAGTGACATTACAAAAAAAGCAACTTAATTTTCCTGTGATGTACTGTCTTAATAATCAAACTCCTAAAATGCATCCATGCAAGTTCACTGTTGTCCGCCTGTCTGCCTGTTTGCACCCCTGCGTTTCATTTGTTTCATATGTAACACGATTGTTCAGACTTTTGCAATATTATCACCACAGTTTGATATCAGCTTCTGACATTTGCATTCTGTCTTTTATTTGTCTTCTGCAGATAGACTCTGATGATGTCATCACGCGAGACGAACAGATCTACGTTCTGATCGGTGCTCGCGCCAAGTGTGAGAGGAGTATCCAGGCACAAATGGCCCTCATTAAAGGTTTGTGTGCTCCTATTGATCATTTCGATTCGACAACAGTGTCCTGTCACCAAAAGACCTCAGGTTTGATTCTGAATGGGTTTCATGGGCCTTTAGGTCATGAAACTTCCTTTTTCTTTTCAAAGTTAGAATTGTAATTAGGCTTTTTCATTATAAAGCACAAATTGTGAAAAAAAAACATCTTAACAAGTCATTTAGTCTCCTATACAGTGTCTCATTGAGTGTTACAATCTTGTTTTTTTCTTAAACAAAATAATGTGAGATAATCCCACTTAATTTCAATGCAGTTTCATTTTTTTCAGGATGTTTTCTGGGAACAAGCATAAATGTTGAAAACAAGACAGAAATAAGACAGATCAGCCTGTTTCCAGATTGTTTTTTCTCTATATTGGTGAGATTATGTTATCCAGCTGTCTTTTTTTTTCAAATTTTCACACTGAATATGAAACGAAATTACTTGTTTTTTTGCAGTGCATCATCATGACAATTGGAATGAAAGGGTTTTATCCTCTGAAATTTCAAAGACCTTTTCCATCAGGTCCTAAAAGGTTCTTGTACAAGCTTGCTTGCCTCATGGATGCACACACACAAAAAGAGCAGGGAGGTCACAGAGTGCATGTAAATGTGCTCACATATAATCAGAAATAATATTTATATTAATCAAAGATTTATTAGGAACAGATATAAAATCTGTCCAATATCCTGCTGACAACCATCCCTGTGATCACGATGTGCTGAATTTGTGTATGGACAATGCCTGTGCATTTTTCATTTCGATGACGGAGATGCTGATGACAGTTTTCTCTGATAAGGAGTGTCAATGTTCCACTGGGAGAGGAATTTCATAAGAACGAGAGGAGAATCACATAAGTAGACACAGTTAGAGGGAGATATAAAAATAGCACCTCCGAGATAAATGTGGTGGATTCAATGTGCACATCAGCTATAACTCTTTCAGAAAAGCCATGCTGCAGGCGGGAAGAAAAGGAAAAGATTAAAAACCACATTTCCTGTCACCATTATACGCAGGCCTATGCATGAGCTCATTCAGGGTAAAACATCTTAAAGTTGTTTTTGTATTATTTGTGCAGAAGGTGAGTGTATCCCAGAGTGGGACGGGATAATCTGCTGGCCGCGGAGCAAAGCCAGTCAGCTGGTCTCAGTGCTGTGTCCGGAGTACATCTACGACTTCAACCACAGAGGTACTGTGACCCTAGCAAACAGCTCTCATGACCCTAACAAACAGCAGATTCATCTCAATTTGTTGTATGCACACAGCAGATTAAAGAGATGGCTCTTGGCAATTTCACTGGAAAAGAACCCAGAGGGAGATATTTCAAAGAGCACGTTACATCTTGCCAGATTATTAAGACAACAAGGCCAGAGAGCGATGGCGTCATCTGATAGGGAACAGCACACTACACTAAGTGACCATCTTTGGGATGTATCTGCTACAATGAATGAATAATTGTATAAATGAAGTGAACTAGAATAGACCAAACGGGATATAAATAGAAAGTGTTCACATAATGCCAGAATACTCGGAGCGAGCTGAACTAATGAACTTTTCACAGTCTAGAGGTTACTGTATTTAGTTTTCAATAACATCATTGTGAATGTATCATATGCCTTTGTGGTTGCCAGTAGACTTTCCCCTGTATTGCCTGCTGTGCTATTTTTGTGCCACCTATGACTCCATGCCACATTCTCGTGGTCCAGGCCGAGCCTACCGCCAGTGTGATGCCTCAGGGAGCTGGGAGCGGGTGCCCAGCATCAACCGCACTTGGGCCAACTACACAGAGTGCACCACCTACTTGACCTCCAACCACAGGAGCCAGGAGGAGGTGTGTGTGTGTGTTCTGGTGGTTGAAATGATTCATACCCCAGGTTGTCTTTTGCACAACAGCGGTTTTCTCAGAGGCTGGATGAAGCAGAAATAATTGGCAGTACTAGTAGAGGCAGTAGTGGTGGAATTTTATTTCGGTCTTTAAGTCCATAACAGTAAATATTCATCAAATGAAGTCATTAAATCACAATAAAACCAACAAAAGAAATCATACAAATGTCTCTCTGACTGAAAAGGTGTAGGCTGAAGCCTTTGCTTATTATTTCTACCCTTCTCACAATGCATTTTTTAAGCGCTTATTATATTGCCATATCACCATTGAGCCATCATTTTGTACTTGTCAAATTTTTTTTTATTATTTACAAAGTGTATGAGACATTTTTAGTTCATTATTGCAGCTGTTTCATAATTCAAGAACTGAAATGCATCTATTATTTACATTTAACTTCAAACTCTCTGCATCAAACTTACAGTTTCCCTTAAGTGCAGAATGATTCTCCCTCACTGAAAACATTTGGATATGATAAAGTTTCATTTTTAGCTCTAAACCTTTATGTTAAATATGTGTGAAATTGTGAAATCAATCAGATCTCCATGTTGAGTTTGCTGATGTTTGCTGAAAAGTGCGGAGTTGAACTGCTCTTGAAAAGTCTTGTTCAGTTTCTTCATGCTGATCTGGTATTTTGCTGATGGCAAAAGTCTTTTAGGCGTCATTATCCTCCTTTGTGGAATTCACCAGTCCATCATAATCTTAGTCTCTGTGCTCTTCAACATGACCTCCTTCGTCTTGCATAAACACTGAGGCACTAGCACGCATCTACACACGCATGCAAAAATACACAC
>OMLF01021391.1:18077-28668 GCA_900302615.1 Holocentrus rufus | reverse complement strand
CCGCTGCATCCCAATCAAGAGAATACACACTCGCGCTGACACACACTCTCATGTCACTGTGGCAGATCCAGCTCTCTTGATGGAAACAAGCGACACTCACGGTCACAACTCTATAAATAAAACAGCTTCAGAAAACCACCTACACTTTGTCCATTAAATCAACCTTGAGTCCGTCCTCTCGCGTAATCCAACAGCGACCCAAATGCAGGAATAAAATATCCATTTGTGCTTTTGACTCTCTGCCCGCTGACAGCCAACTCTTCCCACGGTCAGCAGTTCACAGTTAGGTGTCGTATTAAAGCGGACGGACAGTATATGATGCTGCTGCATGCAGTGTGTTGTGCTGCGCGGTGATAATGGGTCATCATCGTATATCAGGGCCGAGGCATCTGGCAGGCAGAGGAGAAGAAGAGGCGGCCTGGTGTCTCAGTCCGGCCGTCGTCTTGAGAGATAATTGCTATCAGGGCCAATCAATTACTATTGACTGGTTTAATTAGTGAGTTAGAGCATAATCAGTGTTCCAGCTAATGCAAGCACTTTTCAGCTTTACCACTTGAAGGGAGGAGGGAAAAAAAAACAGCGCAGCAGGGGAAGGATAGTCCTTCATCAATACCGCCCTAGCAACTGGGAGTAGTTAATCTGAAGAGGGAAAAAAAGCGGCACAAAAGAAAGAAACAGGAACCAATAAAAAATGAGGCCGTTACGTGAGCTGGTGAACACAGGGGAGGCAGCGGGAGGGAGGAGGAGAGCCGACAACATGCATCTCTTCCCCTGTGAGACCGCACGAGTCCCAGTGTACCAGATACACACCGGGCCGTTCATGTATTTGCAGGGGGACAGCTGACTCATTAGCAGCGCTGCCAGCCTCCCTGTTAGTGTTACGTATTAATTCCAACCATTTTACAGGTCTGTTGACAGCGGAGACAGCTTGGAGGCCGGGGGAGAAATCGCTGCGCTCACGCTTGCTCTGTTTGGAGCGTGAAAAAAAAAACAGTAAAACATCTCCAAAAGTAAAGAATGGGACGCACTCAAAAACAGAACATGAGTTTCCAAACCTTTTAAACTCACACTATACTGTTTTTTTTTTCTTTTTAATTATTATTTTAAAAAATCAATGCAGTAGAGACATACACAAAATTTTGACAAGATACTGACTGCATAGATTTATAATGTGCACTTACAAGGTTTGGAACCTCATTGTTTTTTTGGTTTTTTTTGCGAACCAAAACCAAACCATTTTTTTTTTGACAGCAGAGACAGCCACATTTGGAAAAAAAACAACGTGGCTAACATCATGACCACATAACAAAATTAGAGACCTTTAAATCAGGTTCACAGTAAGTTAGTGTTATTGATCTTGTTAGTGTTAAATGCTGTTAACACTAACAGAATCATACAATCGTCTGTATCGTCACATCTAAGTACCTGGGTGTTGTCTTTGACTTTCCAGGTCTACTTATTGTAGGTCAGTCCTTGAAGCTTCGGTTAAAGGAAGCATCATGGACCACAGAGTCAGAAGGGGCTGATTCATTATTCCCACTGAGGATATTTTTCTACTCTCCTGCTGGTGTCTAAACCTCCAGTGGTGTTTTGCAAAACGCTGCGTCTTTCAAGTTGGAGCATATTGTGCAACATAACATAAATCATAATTATAATTTGGTGCACAACAAATGTGGCACAAATCAAGGGCCTGGTGACGCCCGTCCTCACACGGCGATGCCTGTCTCCGTTATGACATCACTACCCGGCTTCTGCCACCACATCGAGCTCCAAATCAGCAAAGATGACTTCCTGTGGCAAAGTCAGCCCAATGTCAGGCTCGCCGTCTGCCCGGGTGTCCGCTCCTCCTTCATCTCCCTCCTTTCGTCTTCCGCCATGCACCCCCACTCCACCTTCTGCTCGGTCACACTCGTTTTGTTTTAGTGCCCCTCAGAGTCCCCCTGCACCTCCCAAATCTCCCAAACCGCCTCAGAAGTGGGGCGCGGTCGAACAGTTTCCACTTCCTGGGCTTTATTTCAGACGGTGGCCGTTGTTGAGCCCGTGACATGCATGTGACAGGATTATCTTTCTAACTTTAAACTGCGATTAATATGAGGCCAGATGTCCTGAGCGTTTTAATTATGCATGATGACATATGTCTGAAACGGATCCATTGACCCAGCATCTCTTTTCAATTGTACTCAATCATGCAGCGGGGCAAAGCAGGGCCCCAAAGAAAGAAGTCGAAGTGGGCAGACAAGGACAATCGACGTCAGCCAACGTTTATGGATCTGTCTGTACTTTGGTAAGGCAAGGCTGCACGTGTCAAAATGATTGCGATTTGATCTATTATTTTGTCATAATGTGCGAGCTTCTCGATGACTATTTCTGCAGCCACTCGATAGTCAAAATGTAAATCTGGCCCTGAGGTTTGAATATTTATGAGAATACCAGGGGGGCTGAAGAGACTAATTATAATATTTTGCAGATCTACCAGCTGTAAACTGTGTCTACACCTGGTGCCCCCCTCTACCCCCACCCCAGTTGTAAGTCTTGCCATCTTGGACAAAGAGCATGAGGAGGAATTGATGGAGCAGTAAAAGACCGAGTAAAGGGAAGGAGGAGCGCGATGCAGGCAGATGGCCTCACATCTGCTTTCATCTGCACTGATCTTCCGAGGAGCGAACAGCTGGACGGCTCCTCCCCGGCCCTCCGCGCCCCAGTGGCACGATGCCTCACCAGCTAACCCTATTATGGATTGACCTCCTGTTCAACAGCAGGTTACACTCTCATGCTGCGGTATACGTGTCATCTCGCATCACGTTAAGTGTGGAGATCGAGTGGACGGTGCTGCGCTGCTTTACAGGCTCTCACTGAAAAACAGGATCAACGGAAAGGTCGGTTTCACCTTGCCTGTCGGAAAGGACGGGCCGAGGAGAGAGCGCAAAGTTTAGAAGAATGAAAAAGGTGGATTGTAATGAGGTCTTTTTCCAAACCTGGTCCGGTTAAGTTTCGGTACGAATCAGCCCTCAAGTTATTACGTTGTTGTAGTTTTGTTTAGGTCCAGATGGGCTTCGCGCACGACCAAATGGAAATGAACCAAGGGGGTGGGAACATAATTACGGTGAAATTTTGGCACAAAGTGGGACTTGTCAGGAAAGAAAAATGAATCGGCAGCTACATCTTTAACGCTGACATTTATTACACCCCCTTGTAGTTTATATCAAAGGTCAGCGGAAGAAAGTTTTCATTAGGAACGTCTTGTCCAAACTCACATGGTTGATGACTTCATGATTAAAATGATCAGAAGACGTGCTGCCCTGTGGCACCTTCAGAGACAAATACCTTGAACTGAACGGAGTACGACGCCTGATAGGATATCGAATATAAAGCTTTCTCCTAAACTGGACTGATCCTCCAAATAGCTCATGAGTTGTCGGTGCAGAGCGACAGCAGGCCTGTGCAGAGGCCTCTATTCAAGTTTGGAAGAGCCTGAGCCTCGTTACCTTTTGGCGGAGAGTAGTCGTCGGAGTCCGTGTCGCTCTCGCTGCTGTCCTCCACCAGGAAGCTGGGGTAGTTCCAGGACATGCTGACGATGCCGTCCGACTCGTGCAGCAGAATGTGAGCCAGCATGCGCCCGTGGCAGTCCATCACTATCACCTGTCCATCTGCGGTACCAAACAACACCTAGAGAGGGGGCAGTTCAGAGGGATGATCGACGGAAAGAGAGAGAGAGAGGAAGAGGACAAAAGGGGAGGAAAGACAGAAACAGAAAGGGAGATAACAGAGAGTGAGCAAAGAAAGTGAAAAGCGTGGCGCGAGGAAAACAACTTAGAGAGATAGACAAGAAAAAAGGGACAAAGGCAACAAGGAAAGACAGACGAACACATCGAGACTGAAAGCTCGGTGAAATCCAACCTGAGCTGACAATATCACAGCACGAAAGCGAAAACACAGCTAAACAAAACCTCCACACGTTCAAGACCGAGAGCGCCGGCTGTCACTCACGGCGAACTTCCCCCGGGGGGCTACTTCTGCGCTTTGAATGACAAGCCTGCATACTAAAAGTGGCAAATGAAAAAAATCCAAGCTTCTCCGTTTATTAGCATTCAAAGGCTGGCAGAGTGCTGAGGGGGGACTTTGCACTTGTCAGAATTCTGCGGGAAGTGTGTGTTTGTCGGAGTGTGTGTGTGTGTTACCTGCTGGTCGTCAGGGGTCCAGATGCCACAGGTGATCTGGCTTTCCAGGTTGATCTCGGAGGACCAGTGTCTCTGCCCGCTGACCGAACCCACCAGGACGAAGCCGTCCCGGTAGGAGATGAGAGCCTGGGTGCCATCATGGGACCAGGTGAAGTCGCTCACCTACAGGGAGACAAAACAAGTCAATGATGCAGTGAAAACTTGGCAGGTCAGTGGGTTGTTTACAGAGACCTAGATACTCGTACACTGTTATATATCATCAATTTTTGCTATTCAGTGCACCCCAGGGGTCATTTGTTACTTGTTCTCTTTTTTGTTGTTGTACCCAGTTTCTTTGAACCTGTCTTATTTTGGGGTACACAAGTAGGGCAGGGTGAGTTTGTTTTTTTTCCAGTCAAGCACGCCTTAATGGCTGCACTGCATTATGGGGCAGTGTCGGTGAACAAACTGGTCATATCTGCTTCTTCTACGATAGATTTATTTGTTGCACATTGGTGCAAAATGGTGAGTCTAGAAAGAAGCCCTTGCTCTTTGATTCTGAGGGACAAACACCAAAATCTGTTGCTTGCAACTGATATATCAAATAGTTAAGAAGGTTTTTTTTTTGCTATCAAACTCCATTGTAGCTGTGCTGGAAATATATCACGATGTCAGGTTGCCAGTGTTTGACCACTTATCCATGGGAATAAGAAAGATACCAAACACCAAACATTTTTTACTTAGAAGTCGCTAGTTGTATTCCCAGTACTTAATGAGACCAATACTGTCTAAATAGGACACAATGCTAACTCTAAGCATGTATTCTTGTGGTTGTGTCTCTGTGTGTATATAATGGATCTTTGGAATAGAAAAAGTTAGGTTTGCTGAGATAATTAGATGTGATGTGTAGTGCAATGAACAGAAAACCTTTCACTCTGATTCCATTTAGACTGATGCATCAATATTTCTGTGCTCTGATAATGCAATGAGTCTGTCCTAAACATAACCCTGCCATGTTGTTGTTTTCTGTGATATTCCATAGTCAGTATGCATCAACACAGGCACTTACAGATGCACACAAGTTTCTAAATTACTTCATTTCCTGTGTTTTACTTCTGCTGTCTAATCTGCAATGTGCTACTTTTAGTTTTCATGCACTCCATTTTGGTTTCATGACTATTATTTTTACTTCTTTTCATGCTTTCTACATCCTTAGTGTCACTTCTGTGTAAAAACAACTTTGATTTACTGAGCGATTTTCCATGCATCTCACCTGAGCTCCACGGTCGTTGACCAGCTCCACGGACCAGCGGCCCTCATACTGGATCCAAACGAAGATCCCTCCATCTGTGTCACAGGTGGCCAGCTTCTGGAAGGGCTCGTTCCATCGCACCAGGACCACCTTAAAAGACGAGCAAAAACACAAATGAAAATCAAAGCAAAATGGTGAGAGAGAGAGAGGGGGGCAAGTCCTGTTTCAAAATGCTCAACCTCTGACCTCTCGGGTGAAATGAGTGAGACCATCCTCTTACCAAAGAGAAACACAGTTTTGATCCCCACAGCAGATAAAGTGTGGTCATCAACAGCTAAGTGACATGTCAAACAGCCCTCGAGCGAGAGACACCGAACCCTGCCCCGCTCGCTCATCACTCGCCGCTCCAGATAAGAGGACCGGCTAAACGCCTTAAGTGCAGAATGTAAAATCTAAGTGCTCCGACGCTCACATTTCAGCAAGCTAAATTTAGCACCAGACCGGATAAAAGTAAATCAAAAAGTGGGTTAGCCTCATTTTGAATGAGCCGCAAAGGAGCCGCTAATATCCTGAATGTCGGAGATAATGAGGTTCAATTATTCCATCTCCCCCCTCCGCGTGTTGTCTGCTTTCAACGCACTTAAGTTACAGCCTCTTCAAATGTGTAAACTCCAGAGTGTCCCTCCCCGACTGAAGCTCGGTACTGTAAACAAGCTGAGCATCTGTACCCAAAAACCCCCCTCTCTGTCGGATGAGGCCTGGCAGGCAGCTGAGAGGGTGGAAGATGATTGGCTACTTCATCTGGAGTGCACACAAATTCCCATCATTTCTCACTGAGAGCGAGTAAGAGATGGTGAGTATTTATGTGTATTTATATGTTATTAGCAAATTGCGCCGTAACATCCAGTTATTTTATGCATTACAGCTGTTTCAATACAGTTTCCGTTCTGGGATGTAGTTTGTCAGAATTTTTGAACCCTGAAAATAAATCTACAGAGAGCGCGTAACTGAAAGAACAAAAAGAAGAGTGAATATATTGCGGTTTAAAGATCAGACACAAAACGGATACTGCTTCTGACAGCGGTGACTCATAGATGTATGGGGCTTCGTGCTCGCCCTAAGGTCAGCGGATACAGAGATGGTTCATCATAAACCTTAGGCATGGGCTGCAGCCGAGGCCGAGGGTGGAGAGCAGCATGGGTGACACTTATGACTGCCTCTTGTCAGTTTCTCCAGAAAATAATAACCCACTGTGCCCTCTCTATCTATCTCTGTCTTTATCTTTGTTTCAATTATTGCATTTTCTCTCACTCTTGATTTCTCATTGTTTGACCCATAATATTTCATTCTTAATAATTAGGTGAGACTCCTATAAGCCGTTCTAGGCTTTTAATCTCACCTGCATAACCCGTCTATAGCTTTGTTGCTTACACTTGCTTATTCTCTTTGTGCAAATAAAGTAAAAAATATGTATAAAACTCACAGTTTTTCCCCCAGTACCCATTACAATTGCTATATACCCCCTGTCTCTCCCTGTCTGGTCTTCTGTAGCGTGACTCAGCCTATTCCCAGAGGAATAATCCAAGGCATGGAGCAATCCTTGTCTCCCTGGGAGCTGCACGTGGGCTATACACGCTCGTATACACACTCACACGGCAGGTTTTAGCCGAGCTTACATGCCCAGCAGATCAGTCGCCGAGGGTTGGATTAGCCAGTCAGTCTTGCTCTCTTTCTTTACCCCCTACCACTCCCACTCCCACCCCAGAGAAGGAGACAAAGCATTATGGAAAAGTTTTGGGGGGGGGGATCAAAGTGAGCAGTCACTCTCGCCCAGCTGTCTTACTTTGCCGCTTCGTCTGATTTGCCGCTGCCACTTGATTGGCCGCATGCTGTGTAAAGAGCCGCAATTCTATCAAGAACTGCCACAAAAACAAAACATTTTGGCATGACTTGTGATGTAGAACGCCACTTGAATCGAGAGCACTCTGCTGCAAAAAGGGACATTTTTTAGCAGGTATCCTGTGTTGGATACTGTGCTCACAACAGCGTTGCGCCCCATTCAGGTTGTATAACATTTTCTGTTATTCGCCTCACAACATCTTCTTTCTACAAAGAACTCGGAGCGGAAGCAAAGCGGGAGATGTAGGCTGGGACCTTGGGCTTGATTTGCGAAGCGGATCCACTCAAACTTTTTTTTCAGCTTGACCTGCTCGGAAAGAAAGCGAGCCACGTCACAGTCGGTGCTGCAGCTGGAATCTGTGTTTTTCCATAGGAACTAGTGGCATTTTAGCATAAAACGCTCCGGGCCCTTGTGTTGGCTCATTGTAAACACACAGTACAGTGTAGAATTTGTATACTAGGCTACACCTGAGGCAATAGTCTTCGTTTGCCCCTTGCCTGTCTGGGAGTCACAGCCTGTGGATGTATAGTGGTTGCATTGTGGGAAAAAAAATCACAAGGGCTTTGCCATGAGTTGGGCCATCTATCAAAATTAAGGTTACAGGTACGCAATCTCTGTACACTGGTAATGCTCCTAGAAACAAAGTGCAAACCAGGGTAAGAATTGCAGATGTTTCTATGCAATTATGTGTGTTTTATGTGGGTTTATCTGTCTTTCATGATCCACATGGGTTCATTCATACAACAAGTACAGGTGTACAAACATAATGTGAACAGATGATTCACCACCAAGTGTCCGGCAACCTCAGGATGCGCGCTTGTTCGCACAGGGCAGGTAAGGTGAGCGTCCACAACAGCATTCATCATTCTCCTGGCCCCGCGCCCCCGGCCCTCGGTGTGTGTGCAATAAGGTGTCCTGTGCGCTAGATTTACCATGTTTTCACTTCCACTCTCGGTGGCATTAATCCTAATGCCGCTCTATAGGCCTGTCTCAGCTGGTAAGCCGCGGGGGAGCCGACACAAAATGACCCGGCCTGTTGCAGATCTGCAGCTGAGGTCTCGTTGGTGTCACTCTGATGGAGTTGACCATATTCGCAGGCCGCTGAAAAAGGCCTCCCATCTATCATTCAGCCACAGCAGTCACCTGATGGCAGCAGTGTACACACAGTAACATGCATGGCCTGGGCCCGAAGCCGAGACGCTCTGGCACTGTTATTGTCAAAAGTAACAAATTACCATGCAGGAGGATCTCAGTGGGGGGGCATACAAATCCATGTTTTCACTCCACCAGTGCACTGTCTGCAACCTCTGTTCAGTAAAATGGATTTTCCGGATGGTATTATGCGACTTAATTCAGCTCCAGCCAGCATAGACATGAGGCTTTAGATTAGGCATGAGCTCTAGATTGCACACTTCAATCGTCTTTCATACACTGTACATACACTAACAAGCATGTTACAGGATCGGCCAAAGGGACAAGAGGGGAGAGAAATCACAAAGGGTTTACATATACTATCCCTTGAGCCTGCATGTATACACACTTGACTGTGCCCCCATGGAGGTGAGAATAATCTGTATGTGTGTGTGTGTGTGTGTGTGTGTGTGTGTGTGTGTATAAATTTAGCCCAGTGTGGGGATTAGTGTGAGCTGGTCAGGCATCCCGCGAGGGAGGACAGCTGAGCGCCTCACTGTGACGCAGCGATTTAGGAGATCAGACGTCACATGGAGACAGACGGGATAAGAATGGGAAGCCACAGGACACCGAGGGGCCGGGCGGATCACTGCCAAGGGGAGATGCATGTGCATGTGGCCCCACCTACCCACACCCACACAGGGTGGTAAACCTTTCCTCTACCAGAAAAGAATCCAGTTGTTCTGAATTATTATGTGCTGAAATGAGTCCCTGAATACAACAGAGCTGCAACAGAATTTAAAAATCTGCCAAATTCTGTAACCATCCAATTTACCAATTTTCTGACTCCCTTTATCATTTTCAGTTGTTTCTTCATGTGTCTGTTTTGGTGGCTTAACACTGGGAATGAATCACCACCTCTGTGCATTAAGTGATTTGCTACAACAGCCTGGCCTTTCAATGCACCTTGAAAATGAGTTAACTCAAATTTATTTATTGGCCAAAGCTAATTTTTACCTTCATTTGGAAGTTGGAGGCTGTTCATTTTTTAACCTCCCCATGTGCTTCAAGACAAACATCATTCAAAGAAGAGGTAATTCATACTGAAATATACTGTAGTTTGACATTTATGACAGAACACTAAAAGAGCTGTAGGAGGCCTGCAGACAGACTGTGTGCATACAGTTGCATGTTGAAGCCTGTGGTCGCACGTGTGCAGGCACAGACATGCATGTTCACTGTCTCCATCCCTTCACAATTAACAGCCTGCAAGAAGAAAAAAGATGCTCCAGATTCAGTGCTGAAACTTTTTTGTTTGTACATCATGCATGGTCAAAAAATATGAAGAGTTTATCTATTCTGAGCGCGGATCCAAGCATCTTGTTTTTGAAGTCTCTCTTTATCGCTGGCCTTTGGCCGACGCATGGCCACTGACAAAAGGACTTTTGCTTGGAAAGTTGGCACTGTCTTCAGGCCTGCGGTGCGTCGCTGCTGTCAGTGCGGCCCCGGCCCCTGCCTGGGACTCTGGGACTGAGCGCTGACCCTAGCAACTTCACCGAGAGGACAAAATCAAATCAAGGGACAGCTCTGGGTTACACCGGAGTCAGCAGAAGTGAGAGGACACGGTGACAGCGCAGCGCAGGGGTGCTGTCGTGATCGCACGGGTTCACGGCAGCGCTGCTCCCTGGCGTGGGGAAGAGGGGTTAAGAGGAAGTGAAGAATCAGCAGGTTTGATTGGGACAATACGAACTCAGCGAACAGAGAGTGTAGTTGAGGTTTTGTTTTGAGTTTAACAACCCCAATGTTTTTTTAATGACATCTGCGTACATGTGGAAACTAGATGCTTGCTAGAAACAATAAGTTACAAGGGGAATGATCACCTGTAAAAGGTGATTTCAAAATGATTGCAACGTATATGTCAAACTGCTGCGAACATGCCCTCTCTGACCTCCGCGATGAGCTGAGAACGCATTGCAAAGTCAAGACCAGCTGGCCGACAATAAAATCAGATACAGAGAGAGCGAGAGACTCCGCCTTTCCCTCCGCAAACCCCCTGTACCTCCTCTGATTCAGGGTCTGACGTGATATTAAATCAGACACAAAACTCAATTAGAGAAAAGCGCTGTGCTGTGCTGGGACCAAAGCAGAGAG
>OMLF01021391.1:0-13951 GCA_900302615.1 Holocentrus rufus | reverse complement strand
GGCCATTCAAGGACAATTTTCGTTCCAATAGATCTTTTTAGGCCTGTCTGGATTTATTTTTGGTCTCAAAAGAATTGTTTCGCAGATGACTTACTGAAACTGCCATGCTGTGCTCAAGGTATATGCAGCCATATTAAGTACTTTCATCTGTTTCACTACGCAAAAACAAAGAAAACCATCAATCTCGTCACCCTTACGATCAATTGCCTTCGGTGTATTTAGTTAGCGAGTTCAATTTTGCAACAATTTTAGAGGACAACAACCTAGATTTGTTAAAAACAATGAGGATACAACACATTAATTTCCAGAATCGCCATTAATCAATGACTTCAATTATGGGACCACAGTAAAATCACACTCATATTTCACAGTGAATACATCTAATACAATTAAATTACAAATGTGACACAATACAAACTCATCTAAAGAGAGGCAGATATATCTATGCCATGCTTTATCTGACAAATACTTAATTCCAGGTTCACCTCATGCATTTCTACACCACAACACACACCCTTTACCTGCAGTCTTTGAATATTGTTTTTTTTTTTATGCCCTGTCTCGTCAGTTAATCTCTCCTCCTTTAGTCAGTCACCTCATCTGCCATCATAAGTCACTCCTCACCTCATATAATCCACCTACCTCTTCTTCAACCTCTTTCAGACTATTCCCTCCTCACACTTTTCAATCCCCGTCTCACCTTGAGCATGGGTGGGGCAGACGGATGAAAAGTCCCCCCGCACAAAATATTTCTCAAATTTCTGACTTGAGCGAATACATGTATAAATGTGCGGTGTATACTGGTAGTTTTATTATGGATGAGCTTTATGTGCACGTATAGTCTGAGCAAAAATGGGAGCTTTTAGATGCTCTCTATCCAGCAGCTGGAAAATACTGAGTCGTATGGTTAAATATATATCTGTGTGTGTTCATATTGTGTATGACAGAGAGGGGAAGCAGTGCTCCTCCTCACTATGAAGCACGGCAATGGAAGACAACACAGTTTAAATGAGAATGACACCCACAGACACAAACACACACTTTGCTCCCTTTGAAGCTGTCACCTTGTCATTATCTCTCAACCCGGCTGAAGGGGAAATAGACACAAGAAGGCAGACAAACCTTCATCAGATACACAAAAGCCTTGTCATTGCCTGCAGAAGATCTTATTCATATGTCCCGCCTGAGTACTAAGGATATTGGATGCATTTATCCAAAAATACCTTAGAGGACCATGAGCGCCCATGGGTGGCCTGAAGTATAAACCCTTAACACAGGCAGGAGTTGTGCCATGCTACACAGGAGTATCGTCAACTCCCTGTCTGTCCTATTCTTAACATAAGCCTGCCAGCTTAAGATCTCTCCTTTCCATCATAGCCCATTTTGGCCAAGACCCAAGAAACACATCCATTCAAACGTTCCCTACATTAAAGAGATCACAGGACGCTCAGGTCCATACATCAACAGGACTAATGGGCAAACTTAAGAACACTGTTGGGAATATTGACCTTGGCAGGACTTGACTCCCACAGGATGAGCTCATGTTGCATTTTGGTGGCTCTCTTTCATAACATGAGCTCGGCTTAATTTGCGTGAAAGGACACTCGTCACCCGCAATGACAGAGTTCGATGGCAGCGCAGGCGTTTAAAGGACCGGATCGTCAGGGGACGCCACTGCATTTTTACTGCTGAGCGAGCAGCTTTTGAAGTCAAGGGGCGGGTGCCTGAATGTTTTCACGTTACTCTTTCCAACAAACTCAAACAACAAAATAATGCAGGTGTTCACAGCGCCAAGAGGGGAGAATTCAGCTGTTGGATTCTACAAAAAAAACACCTTTTTTAAAATCTGAACAGGCCCGAGAAACTTCATTTCAAGCTCTCATGGTTCCTTTTCCATTTAAGTCAGAGGGACTGTGGTGTCTTCTGGCTGGACTGTATACAACACATTCCCTCCTCTACTCATCAAAATCGGGACAGAAAGTGATGTGAGTGAGTGAGCAGATCCGTCATAACCTGACAGAATTCATTAGGCGGTGTAATTCCCCCCACTGTCACAGACACCAAATTATGCACAGGGCAGACGAATGATGGATGTCGCATTTCCCAAAGCATTTATTTATTGCTTTACATCAGATCTAGAGTGGGAAGCGGAAAAGGCATTACCAGTTTCATTACTGGTGCTAGAATAAGGGCAGAGGGCGCCGGGGAAGGGGTGTCCTCTCCTCACAATGTTATCTGGATTAAATGTGAGTTTCCTGATGTATAGTTAAACAGTTGTCAGCTAACACAGTAAAACTTACAAATGTCAAGTCAAAGACACTATACCCAGTGATAATGTGAGAAATGCATAAATTATGAACTGCTTTGAACAATCACCACAAGGCAAACAACTACCAACATAAAAAAAAATAATTCATATAAAGTCCATCAGCCTGACGCTAGTGCCAAAACTAATATGCATCATAAATTTGCATTGTAGAAATAGGTAGTCAGACTCTACTTAGCACATAAAAAAGGTGATAAACTGGATTTAGGTGGGTTTAACCTCAATCACATCACTGTGTATACAAAAACAACAAAAGGGTGAAATCAGTACTTGGACCATATTCAAGTGGGCAGAGTTAAATGACATTTCTGCTGCGCTTCAGTCACCCTCTGCAGGGATCCATCCACTCTCCAGTCAGCTGGCTTATGGGATGCTGACACAGCACCTTGCTCCATCTGACCAACAGTTGCACTCATTAAAAGAGAAAACAGTATATGTGCAGTCTCCGCTGCTGCCAGGTCAGGCCAGCACCGCTAAAAACTGATGGGAATATTCACACACATGATAGGGAATAAGCCCGGACATTACTCAGCTGATCCTTCCAATAACAATACAACGAATGGGTTGAGTGCACTTGTGGGAAACTTTGAGGACATTACAGTGGCATGTGATAGGTGCAATGCCAGGGAGCAGAGTGCTGCAGTGTTGGGGCTGGGGAGCACCAGGGGACCCAGTGGGTAGAGACCTTGTTTGCCCCGGACTGCCCTGGCTCAACCCTTCGTTGGCAAACACTCCCCTGCTGAAGAGTCCTTCACTCCAAGCTCCAAGTAGGACTGGGCAATATCATATCCACACCAGGATACGAGACTAGATGTCATCTGAGATTTTAGACATCATAATGTTGTGGTATGGCAATGAGTGTTGCCTGTTCCTGGTTTTTTAATTGAATTACAATTTTCTGACCTTACTGAGGTTCTTAATGCCAGAGATTTTGTATGTAAGAAGAGGAAACAAAACAAGATGTGGCTTTAGCTTACACATTTTATGTCTGTTTAATTTTGTATTATCTAGTCTTATTTTGTTACCAACGATTATTTATCAAAAATTTCTTGTGTGTATTTTACAAAACAGGCATGACTACAATATCATCACAATATCAATATAGAAGTATTAGCTCAGGGATATTGTGATATTTGATTTTGTCCATATTGCCCAGTCCTTGCTCCAAAGTTGGTTTTCTGCCCCTGAAGTGGAAAGTTGCTTTTGAGTGTAAAATATGAAATCTACTTTTCTTTCAATACACTTCACTCACCTCACTGTTGTGTCCTCTGAGGTTGAAGTTTATCCTCTGCGGGGTTGTCCGGTCCCTCCTGCAGTGGCTGGACGTGAACGTGACCCCGACCACCCCTCTGCCGTTCCCGGTCGCGAGCCAGCCTTCCTCGTAGTAGCGCTTCCTGCACACCGGCTTCTCCTTCTCGCTCTTGGGCACCCGGCCCTTCCACGACAGGCAGAGGATGTTGGAGTCGCTGCAGAGGACCGGGCCGTGCTCCACGGCGGCGAACATCCCTGCAGCTCTCTACCCCGGTGGACTAAAACTATCCAGGAGGTCGCGTCACTTCGGAGGGGCGGGTACCGTTACGAGCGCCTCTCCCCGGCTGAGGTTACTTCGGTGTCGGATGTGAGACAGCGACAACGGTGCATAGTACTCGCCTTTTATCCTCCTCCGGCTGTCTTGGCGATTTGCAATACTCAGTGATGGTAATCAGTGAAAATCTCTATTTAGCTAAATGACTTATAAGAAACAAAAATATGCTGCTTGTGAAAATAACCGGGGTTAAAACATTGCTGGATTGCATCTAGCAGATAGCACTATAAACACGCAAAAGGCACGCATTCAAGTCATGTTGATGTGTTCAGTCAGTGAGGTGCCTACTTAATGCTGTCTCAGTGACAAGGCAACAGATGAGGACTCAAAAAATAGCAGTGTCTCTTAACGCGGATTTCAGCCACATAGCAACTGATCAAAAACAAAAACATCCACTGAGCACAGCCAGGTAAACTGTCTTGTCCACTCTTATACCGGCAATGCATCGGATCCACACGATTCCACACTTTCCAGTGCCTCCAGTCAGTCCGGGTTTTGTCCGATTCAGTGTATCATATCTGGGCTCCGCTTCCTCCTATGTGATCTCGGCTGTGTGAGAGGAGCTGGGACTCCTCGCATCAGCTGTCAACCCACAGGAGCGCCGCTTCTCCCGGCAACGTCATTACGTCAACCAGCTCGGCTTTCCAACCCACGTCGGGGATCCCATGAAGGACTGATGGAGAGTCAAGGAAAAACACATTCACACAAAGCTCGGATCACACACACATATAGTCGCTGTGAAATAAGCAAGTGCAACATAAACATTTTCATATTTCAGCCTTGTTTTCTGCTCTTATTGGTCAAGTAAGGTTGAAAGCAGTGGTGAAAACACTGTGTCCCACAATAGTTCATTTAAATATTAATGTACTGACCGAAAATCACCACTCTGCTGTTATGTATGTGTCGCTAGAAAACACTAATTATCATTTAATCTTAACGCGATAAACGCAAAATATGTACTGAACATTTTCAGTTCTGTGCCATTACAGCGTTCCAATAAAGCGCCGCCTCTTGCGGCTTCACGATCAAGTAAACAAAGAGTGGAAAAAATAGAAATGAGACAGACAAACAGTAGGTGTGGAAACGCGAAGGACAAAGAGAATATGTATATATGCAGTAGCAGTGCAAGAATTTCAGAGAGAGGGGACATACAGCTATGTGGACACCATAGGGCTTCAGCTATGTTTTTGTCACCTGACAACAAAATGAAGCTCGGTGGGCTATCACAAGAACGTGACTGACAGAAAACGTTAACTTAGCTGTCAGTTACTAGGCAAAAACAGCCACAAGGATCAGAACCAGGCAAAATTATGGACAATTGACGCTATAAGAGCATCCATACTACTTGATGCAAAATGTACACAGTAAACCATGTCAGGCTGTTGCCAAGGATGCCGCAAATACAAATGACTCCCAGTTAGTGTAGGAGTGCAGGAGATGGTGCCAAAATATAATAAACACCCTTCACTATTAGCCTCCTAGTTAGCTAGCTACATCGTGAATACTGGAGCATGACAGAGCTCAGTGGGATCCACGGCACACACTAGAGATCGAAATGTCAGCGGGATTAATCTTGCCTGTGTCGATTAGTCTGCTTCGTTGAGCTACGGCGATGTAACGTTAACCGAGGTATCAGGAACCATCAGCAGCTAACGCCAGCTAGCTAGGTTAGCTATTCCACAAAGAATGGTAGCTAGCCCGCTAACTAACTAGCTAGCTAACCCAAACCACCATCAGCGGCGCCTTCTGACACTCACTGGCTCGGTCTGCCGCTGGCACTCGCTAGCTTGCTACTGCTAACAAGTTAGCTGGATGTTTACCTTAGCGATTTTGAAAATACTCGCGCCCAGCTATTCAAAACCACCACATGACGGTGGTATAAGTGCCAAAGTGGCAAAATAATATCGGCCCTACTGTCAACAAAGCCGGGAATTTTTCAATGGACAGTGAACTGCAGTGCTCACCTCGTCTGTGTTGCTTCCTCTGCCTGCCTGCCACTGTACACTGGCAGGGCCCGACTACTGTATCACGTGACCCACACATGATTTGGCCCCAATCTGTTTATCACAGGCCACATCAATCCTTAATCTTTCACCTTGGCTATGTTACGTCCAGTAGAGACAATAACAGACTATACTGCCATTTAAAAAGTGATTAATCGGGACAGAATTCAACATTTACAGTATCACAATCTGTCCACGGCCATTTAAAGTGATATAAACAGTATATAAAGATGAGTGTTGTCCTCACCATCAGTAAACTGGAGCCATCCAGCTGTGTCCTTGCGTCCAATTGGGGTTTTAACACCTTAATATAGTAGCTATAGCAGTGTATCATCCTAAACACAGGGGGGCAGCACTGACTAATTACTTTTCCCCGTTGACCCAGCCCCTTCTAACAACATGGCCGCTCCCATGGCTGTCAGTCGAAGTGTTTGCTCTCTAGCAAGGATATTTGCTGGAATCTCACAAGTGGTATGGTATTCCTTACATTTCTTCTTTTGCTCAATATCAGCAAACCATTATGCTTTGTAGCACAATTGTTATGTGACGAAAATCAAAGGGATCTAGCTGGTTAGCCAATCCCACAGCCTGTCTGGGACGCTAACGCTAGCCTTAACATTGTGGATATCTGACCTGTAAATATGAAGTTAATGTGAGTTTGGTGTTTCCAGGGAACAAGTGGGTTGAACGCCTGTCGAGCTCGTAATACGAAATGTATCTTAATCCGGTAAGTAACTATTTATTCTGTCCTTCAGTTAAAGTCCACGTGTTCTTTGAAAAATAATCGTAAAAGTATTTATGGAGTGAGTCCCCTGTAATATAATGGGATCCTACCAGCAACTTACCACCACTGTCACAGTAAAATGAGGTACTAGCACCAAGCTATGTTACCTAATGTTACTTTTGTAACGAAGCACCTGGATATTTTTATTATTATTATTATTATTTTTTTTACCTTTAATGGATTGAGCAGATATCTTAGTTTTATTGGTTTCACTGTTTCTTTTCTATGCCAACGACTAATGTATTTTTTTTCTGCCACACACATGCACACACCAGTGAATCACAGTGTTCCTTGTTAATATGCTGATTTTATGATAATTGTAAGTAGCTTGGTGTTGATGCTGGATAGAAAGTTTATTATTAACATTGGGAAGCATTCCTCAGGGTGGGAAGGCGGGCCAGTTCTGTTTTATCTTTTTTATAGGGAAAGCACTAATAGTGACATAGTACATTCCACTAAACACCTTTCCATATAACAGGATTTGTCTGACCATAAATAATTAATTGTGCATTGCTATTCCCTATAGGTCTCATCTTCCACTGACATCAAGCACTTCCTTCCACACTGGAGCAGTGTTTTCATCAACGCCTTCATCAGTAAGTTACCATGTATGCATACCAATATATAAATATTGAGACGTCACTGTACTTAGTCGTCCTTTTACATTTGCCGTATTCTCAAGTCAGGCACACTTTAATCACTCATTCAATAAGTCATTACATGGCAGCAATGTTAACTTTTAAGTCTTGAAATAAGGATTTACATTTACCTTTCAGGTCACAGTCACAGATGAGCCCGACACGCTCTTCCAGAAGGTGTCAGTGTTGGTCAAAGGTCATGACAGAGCTGTCTTGGACAGCTACGAGTTCTTCGCCACCATGGCAGCTAAAGAGCTGGGCATCACCCTTGGCAAAGTGTGAGTGTTAGAAGAGCTAAACTGCCACACATAAATTACCAGTAATGGTCTATATGCTCTGCCAATTGTTTACCCCCTGTATTTAAATGATTCTTTTCCTCTGCCATAGTTTTGAACCTCCCAGAGACATTGAGAGGCTTACACTCCTGAAGTCCATCCACATCTTCAAAAAACACAGGGTCCAGTATGAGATGAGGACACACTACCGGTCCATTGAGGTGAGGAGCTTGAGCTAAGCTGTCTGTATATTAGTTCAGTTCAGATAGCTAACATTTCTTTTGGCTCCTTAAAGAAAATAGGAACCCATAGATATTAAAATCACCCAGAGAGAGAAACCATGTCCGTATCGTGTCCTGATCTGAACTGAGTGGGGCTCCTCATCAGTTTGTCTGTTCTCGCCCTCTAGCTGTCTCATGTAACGGGCTGCACAGCACAGGTGTACCTTGAATACATCCAGAGGAACCTCCCTGAAGGTGTAGCTATGGAGGTGACCAAGGTAAGGCACTGCAGAGTTAAAGGAGCACTTCACCCAAAAACAATATATTTCGTATCATTTACTTACTCTGAGCTGTCCTGAACGTCTGATGAAAAAAGACTTAATTGCCTCCTGGAGAACGAGCTTCCAGAAACTGTAACCAGCCAGGCCTGCAATTCACCAAATTAAAGACCTGACTCCAGCTTGCTCATTGGCGAAGAGTCCTACTCCTTCATTGGTTACACTTTTAACAGGAAATGGGAAGCATCTGCATAGAAATGACTAGTATTTGAAACTTTGAGGGGGAGTAATCTTAGGGTGAGGAAATGATGATTGGGTGAAGTATTCCTTTAATTATACACCGGAACAGATTATTCTGTTTATCCAAATTCTAACTAAAATAACTGTCACAACGCCTACATGCTCCAAATTGTAGTAATTTCTTTTCCTGTGTCTGTTCTTATCATCAGACTGCCATGGAGAAGGTTCCTGACCACATCCTCAAACCCATGTGGAACGACCAGCCTGCTGATGATAAGCCGAGCCAATGAGAGCAAACGTAATCAATAAATGGTCTGTTAATGCCCTCTCTCCGATGCCAGTCAGTGTTGGTTACAAATGGGAAGGCATGAAAACACTGCAGTATGGACATTTCGTTATCATGGACATGGGATCTGCCCACAACTCAGACATCAAACACAAGCCTCGACGTCAGACAGAAAGGAAAACGGGCCTTTCCAGAAACAGACCTCACATTCATTATTTCAAAATAAAAGTCTGAATCAGTCTTTATTTACTGTCTGTCAGCTCTCCTGAGTTGGCTTGTTTGTCATTTCTGTAGACAAGACTACAGAATCAATTGTATGTTTATCCAATAAATGTTACAGACTGTGCATTACCATTTGTTCTGCAATTACTTAAGTCTGAAATGTGTATAAAATACTGTATTTTATGTTAATCTCTGTGGTAATATAGTCTGAATGTTGTTACTCTGCATGAGCATACATGTGGGACACAAGACAAACACACAAGCATTTCTTTTTTTTCTTTTTATTAAATAATCAGGAGACAGGATATCAAGGCAAAGCATAAAGTTAACTGCACTCCACATTCATAATCTGCTCCCAGAGAGAGAGCGATATGACTCATTCTGAGCGATAGCAGGCTAATACTTCCTGTCATTTAAGAGGATTTCCTGGTAAAATTCCCCACATTTCATCATCATCAGACACTTTTTCCTTTGCTCTATTTAAAGACTGTTGAGGACCAGCCCTCCCTCTCCCTTTTCCTGGATCAAAATGAGTTGTCATACAAAGATGATGCTCAGACATAAATCATCTTAAAGTTATTTTCACAATGGAGGGGAAGTAAGAAGCTTCCAACTATGAAAATCTTTGTTGCTGCATGTAGACAGGCCAAGTAATAATACCATCTCTGC
Organism: Holocentrus rufus; assembly: GCA_900302615.1. Classification (NCBI taxonomy): domain Eukaryota; kingdom Metazoa; phylum Chordata; class Actinopteri; order Holocentriformes; family Holocentridae; genus Holocentrus; species Holocentrus rufus. The sequence goes on along the minus strand of OMLF01021391.1, from coordinate 4,424 downwards.
CTACACAAACATGTAACATGACAAAACTCAAGATCAGAGCCATTTTTCAAAGTTTCATAGTCCTTAAAAGGCCTTAAAGTTACTATTAAGCCGTCCTCACTGTTGGACTGTGATGTATGAGGCTGCAGGGATCCTGCCTCATTTCAAATGTTTGTGGCTTGGTCGAACCAGAAGTTTTCCAGAAAACCAGTCTCCCCTCTATGGTTCCTCCAAAGATCCAGGGCCAAAACAGTGAGCAGTGGTGTGTTCCAGTTATAGAAAATGTAAATCTGGTTTAAAAATAAAGCTTGATGCCGCTTTATCTGGTCTCGCCAATAGTTAGGTTGATCACTGAAAATGCTATTATTGCCCCAAACAGGTTTTCAAGCTCGTATTTATTAAAATGATGGTCTGGTAACCAAGGTAACAGTGGTGATTAGCCTACAGCTAAGTTTGTCCAGTGGAAACAAGCAAAGATTTCAGGCTGAGTTTGTGACTACTGGCCTTCAGTCCTCAGGCCAAACACATCTACTGTCAGCTCCTGATAGCCAAAAATTATCCAATGAGCTTTGCATTGTGCCAAAACAATCGATGCTTGGCTAAAGACTTCTATGTCAGTTGTTATTACTGAAAAATTATTGATTTATAAGTCAGCTTTTTCCCGGATGTCCCTCTGCATGCCCTTGCTGACAGATGCAGTTGGTGCAAATGTAGGACGTGTGTCTGTTCTAGTACCAACATTTCATGTTACAGAATGTCTCTAACTTGTTTTTTCATTTATACAGCCATTAATGTAAGACACTACACAAGATTCTCCACAGCTTAAGTACTTAACCTGTGACCCTCGATGTCTCACCTGCCTTGATGCAGCTCACTGTTTTTTATTTGTTCGACTTCCATCCTGAAAGAGAGAATCTCCAGGCATCAGACAGGGAGGGGTTTAGGGATAAAGACACAAGAGGAGGCTCACCTTTGCTAGTGAAGGGCCGAATCTCGGGTGTCACGTCACTGGTGAAGGAGGGGGAGAGATGAGGGAGGGCCTGGGTCCCTGGGCCTGGTAGGATAAGTGTACTGTGTGCCCCCCCCTTCAGGAGACAACAACAGTCAGTCTGTTACAATCAACCACAGGGAGCAACAAGAGGGGACTGCAAAGATTGAAGGGGAAGCAGAAATGTACTGACAGTGCTGGAGAGAGGAAAAAGACAGAGAGAGGAGGGGGAGGTGCAACACCTGTTGGCAGCTATTTTCCAACAGAGATCCTGTGTGTCCCTGTTGAGGTGTTTGAGCAAGCTGCAGTCTCTCAGTGGATAATATATATTCTCTTCCTTGCAGATATAATGCCAGAGACTTGTTTGTGTCAGTGATAGGCACAACATATAAATTATAAATGCCTGTTTCTGCGATTGTGCTTATGCATTACACTAAATCGTCTGTTGTACCTCTATAAAACCAGCAGGCCAAAAACTCATTATGGTAAAAACAACTAGATGTCTTCCAAAAGCTTGCAGAGCATCAGAGGGGCTAAAATATTTATTGTATTCTATTATACTCCACATGACATAAAGATAGTGCTCTAAGATCACTACTACTTGTGTGATCATGTAATTTGTAAAAACCCTTATTACTGTCTGTTTAATGTAATGTATCTTTACATGCAACTGCACGGCAGCAAAACAAACATGGCAGCATTGCTATAAAGATTTAAAACAGACAGGAATTTATGGGAAAAAAAATTCTATGAAAGAATAGTAGTTGCTGGTCAGAATACACTGATTCTCTGAACCCTTTGGCCTCCTTTGAAATAGAGATTAAAACAATTTCTCAGTTTTACAGTGGTGAAATATTACAGTCCTGGGTCATATCAGAGAGCCCGTCCTTTTCAGATGATGTCCTCCTTTTAAACATGCTACCACTGAATTTGAACTGCGACATTAATATTTCAGGTAAAAGCATTTCAGTGCCTCACAAGTGGAGCGGTTCTGAATCCTCCAGTCAAATTTATCCGATCGGCTGCAAGGTAATGCACTTTTCTGAGTGAGGTCCATGTTTCAAAAGACAGAAGAGCTGTGCTACTAAAAAGTGCGACACTTCAAATCTTTTCTGGTCTGAACTGATACAAATTTCAGCCCTCAGCAAGAATAACAATGATTACATTTAAATCTTATATTATCATTTTCATTAAGGGCTCTTGGTCCTCCAGACTTGGCAAGAAAGTGCTGTAAAAATATTAATTATGTGCATGTCTGTAGCAGTCTCTACTTGGAATATGTGATCAAATGTGCAGTCTCTTTCTTCAAATATCACAGTAAATATTTAAGTAAATACACAAATAATGTTACTGTGTAGCTGTAAAATATTTTGACATTCTCTTTGATATATTACAGATATGTTCTAAAATTGTAATGACAATTCTCAGACTTGATTGTGAATAAACAATAAAAAGAGAAGCTGAGTTTATTTTTACTTTTATTTTGTTTCTTCATGACTACGTCATATCTCTCGACGGTTCTCATAAAACACAATCACAAATTCACAAAAGTTATGTTAATTACAGTAAATAAAGAGTATTTGTTACACTTCAAAAAACTAAACACAGTAAATAATTTCTTATACTTAAGTGAAGCAAATACTTAAATGGAATTTGCTTTCATTTATAAAAGCTACTAGATAGATATTTTCAGTATACTATTCAATTATGTTTTTTTTTCCTTTTTGTTGTTACACAATAGATTGCTGAACACAAACATGAATGTTCCAAACAGCAATACTCATAACTTAAAATAGCTGCACATTAATGATATAAAATATAACATTTAATATTCATGAATACTTGACATGTGAAATATTGTCTTATCACTCGAAAAAATTGTGAGTCTGTTAAACAATATTTGCTGTAGTGCCTGGTGAGGTTATAATACAAAACTATCTCCATGTAACAAAAGGAAACGTTTGGGAGGTCCAAGGTCTAATAAACTAGTTAACACTGGTGCTTGAGGGCTGTTGTGCACTCTTGTACCGTCTCTTTTTTATTCTTTTTTCCTCATTTTCCCCCTTTACTCACACACATGGTCACCCATTTATTCTTTATAAAGAGTCAGGAAAATGTCTTAAGGCTCACAGGGTGACTGCCACAAGAACCACAGAACATTAAATGAACTTTAATGACAAAAATCTTCCTCTTTTATGGTTTCAGTGGCAACCTTGTTTGAGCTAGCCTTTTCTCAACAATGTAAAATATTGCCCTACAGTACCAACAGTATTTCATTAACGACATAAGTAACAGAAAGTGAGAATGCCTTTACATTGTTACGATATGAGGCATATTTTTGTGTCCTCTGTTTATAGTTAGTCATTTTCACATTATTTCTTCGCCAGTAGACAGTATCAATAACCAGACATTTGGCCACAGACTGTTTCAGAAAGATATTCAAAGTCTTTTTATGACACATAATTCAGGGGCTTGTCACTCTTTACACCTCTGTAGGCCCCCCTTCTACAGAACAAGCGCTTGGTTATTGTTTTAGGGCAGGCTGTGTTAAAAGCGTCGGCCACCAGGGGGCCCTGGCCACCTCTGGCCTCTGCCAGGTGGGGGGTGATGCGGAGGAGAGACCGGTCCATTGTGGTAGCTGTGTAAAAGGATAAAATCACATATTGGATTCTTGGGTTTGGCCAATAGGGGGCACACTCCGATAAGAGCAGCCATCTGAGCTACTGAACTGGAGGATGCTCTCCTCTTTCAGCTGCTGAATATCTTTGAGAGGCAAAATACAGACAAACAAATGTCTTTTCCTATATTTTAACATGCACTATTTAAAAGTCTGGCTGCATATCATGGAGCAGTGTCTACTATTTTTTATTTACTGACTGGATTAACATACTTTGATTCAACATATGTTAATAGGAACCTGACTAGTGAGGCAAAACGGTATGTTTAATTGGGACTTATTTGACATAAACTCTGAAAATGTGAAAACTAGCGGGCAAAATAAAAGAAGGAAATCAAGTTATAACGAGGCTTCAGAGAAGAGAGTGGGAAAGGGCTGTATGTCTGTGTATTTGCGTCACAACTCTCCACCTTTATCCTTCCATCTTAATTGTATTCTGTGACAGATTTAAAAGCATACAGCTGGTGTAAGCAAGCCCAGATGCATTTTAAATCCATTTGGAAAGTTTAAACACGTGGAAGTCAGGAGAAAAGTGAGGAGAACTGTGACTTAAGTAGTTGAAATATTAGCTCAATAGGAAGCAGTATAAAAGCTCTTACCCTCTTGGGCCTCTGGGGTGGAAGTGGCGCGGAGGCCCAGGGGGCGGCATGCCTCGCCCTCGAGGGTGCGGTGGGCGCCCTCTGAAACCAGGGTGACCCAGAGGGGGAGGCGGAGGGGGTCCATGTCTATAAAGTGGAAAGAGCATTACAGCAACACTCACAGGAGACTTATTCTATATAC